>BQNB010151780.1:3642-15855 GCA_026074375.1 Tanacetum coccineum | reverse complement strand
TCTTCTAATGAGTTGACCCATAGTTGACTAAAGTTGACTTTCTTTGGTTTTAGCTTTGAATCTTTGGCTTCTTGTGCTCTTTCATTTCCCGTGTCCGTGTTTGCCCGTTTTTGACGGTTTTCTTGTGATTTTTGATATATCCGTACCTGCACACACAAAACACAAATACAAGCATATTTTTACCATTTTTGGTCTGTTTTGGGTTTAATTAGGCTATTTTAAGTACAAACTGATATGTGTATTTTACACTTATCACCATGTTCAGTCACACTTTTTGTCATTCTTCTGGTTTGAGGTGCTGAATGTATATCTCTAATGATTTGTTTAAGTAGATGATCCTTGTGAACTCTTGTAGTTGGAATAGGACTAACAGGCACAATTGTAGCCAAATTATTTATGTCGGGCTTTGCACCAACTTCTTCATCATCATCAAAATAGACAATCTCTTTCAAATTAGGCCTATTTAGATCATCAATGCATCCATAGACTATATTCTCATCAACAACATTATCTTCTATGCTAGTAGTATTAACAGTTGAACTAACGGTATTAATATTGTTAGTATTGTTAATACTTTCATCCTGCTCTTGATTAACTCTTGGCTCCTCTGTATTTGGCACCTCACTATCTTCATTCTCTAGATGTTCAGCATCCATCTTTTCCTCCTCCCCTGATGGTTATAATCCAGCATCAGGAGAATCCTTTGAACTTTTAGAGAGTGATGGATCAGATGTCAACAATGGTACCAATATATACTCTTGATCAGGTACTATCTTCTTCCTAGCTTGACCTGCATCAATGTTTTCTTTGGTACTTGCATTACCATTAGTTTGATTCCCTGCAACAATTGGCTTATAATTCATAGATTTTGTTAGAGCATCTATATCAAAAAGCTAATTAGGTCCATTTTCTGCAATATTAGGTGTTTCTTCACTAAACTTGACATGCAGGTTCTCTTCTACTATCCTAGTTCTACTATTGAATACCCTGAATGCTTTGCTAATTTTGTTATGGCAGCGATTGAAAATAGCTAAGTAGGGATTTTCTGAATGAGGATGGGGTTCAGTCTAGTATACTGACAGGCATTGCGCTGCTACAGCCTTTGTCTACTATTGAATACACCTGCATCTTTGCTATTGGGAAGTAGTCATACAAAGAACCCGGCATCACCTTTCCATCAAAGTACCTAGGTGATCTAATGTATGAAAATAGAACAGGACACCCAAATAGTCTCATGACTTAAGGCAGGTTTTCTACATAGAAAAAGTGTCAGAAGGGTACGTTGTGATGCTTGTGATAACTAACACCCTATTTAGAACATAAACAAAGCATGTATGAACTGCTTTAGGCCAAAATGTTATTGTTAATGTGATCAGCTAGCATAAGTCCACAACTCTATTAGTTCCTATTTTTCTTGTCTAGGCTACTTCATTTTTTGTGGATCCTAGCAACAATAAATTCCCTCTTTTAATACTCCATTACATTTCACAGAACTAATCTATACCTTAATTCCTTGAATTCAGTCCCATTGTCACATCTAGATCACTTTCATCCTAAGGCTATTAGATTTTCTATGCATTGTATATGTTTTAAGGATTTCACAATTTCATCCTTAGCGGCTAAAAAGAAAACCCAACTAAACCTATTATAGTCATCTGTGAAAACTAGGCAGTACATCTTTTTCATTAGACTATTTACAAATGTTAGGCCAAACAAATCCATATGCAACATTTGTAAAGGTTGGCTGATTGAGCTTACATTGTTGGTCTTACAAGAGGCTTTATGTTGCTTTC
Organism: Tanacetum coccineum; assembly: GCA_026074375.1. Classification (NCBI taxonomy): domain Eukaryota; kingdom Viridiplantae; phylum Streptophyta; class Magnoliopsida; order Asterales; family Asteraceae; genus Tanacetum; species Tanacetum coccineum. Next base: position 14,062 of record BQNB010151780.1, on the reverse strand, counting down.
CTTTCTGACAAGCAACACATGTATGATTATTTTCAAAATCATTGAAGTTAAACTCTTAAAGGTTCCCTACACTAGTTTTGTTCATAATTTTGAAATTAAAATGGCCAAACCTCCCTTCGAAAGATAAGATTTTATCTATAATGTGGCCTTTGCAAAGAACAAGTTAGACCTCCGGAAAGAACAATATTCTTTAAATACACTGTACATGTTAGTTTTCTAGAACGCTAAGTAAACATGATTTTGCATCAAGGTAACTTAAAGTGCAGGAAGACAAACAACACATCAATGTTTGTAAAAAGACACTGTTTTTCTGGCACACATTTTATGAGAACGAAAAAGGTTTAAACTTAAGCTGCCTTAACAAAGTACACATCTTCAAAATCTAATTTACATGTACTAATTTTACCTTTACTAGTGATTTTACCTCCTTTGGGGATCGTCCATCTAAAGGGCAGAAATCACCATCAATTCTTCATAAACTGAGAGTAGACTTTGTCACCAGTCATGTGCCTAGAGCATCCACTATCAATTACTCTTTTTTCTTGCAATTCTAGCTGTGGATTACCCTGCACAAAAAGTAAGAGAATCAGGTTCTCTTGGAGACCCAAGCCATCACTGACTTGGATCTGCCTTGTGCATCAATATATTCAAATCTTTTAATGTTCATTGATGCACCATTATGTCTGGAGACATGGTCTAAGACTTTTTGCTTTGGTCTCGAAACCCAACATACTGAGGCCTTAACAGCATAGCCCAGCAAGGTTAGTATTGCTTTTAGCCCAACGGTAGTAACATTGTCCGTTGTCAGTATTAACTTTTCATTATAAATTACTGTTTCTTTTGAGATGTAAAACAGGTTAAAATGCCTTTACTAACATGTGAATGTACTTTTAAACAGTGGAATGTTGGCCTTGCACCATTTCATGGTTGTTTTAGGTAGGCAGTAATTAATTGGGCTGGTAGTATAACTGATAGTGCTGCATTTAAAGAGAGTTTTGCCCTAGCAAGTCTGAAGTGTTTTAAAGGCAGATTTCATTAAGACTGCTCTATGAACAAAATTGTTTTAGATGAGGGTGAGTCAATCTATGAGAATTTTGGTAATTCCACCTACATAGCAAGTAGTTCCATACAGTTTTTCCACCATTTTTTTTCATGGAAATCACAATCTTTGATCAAATGGTTAAAACTACCACATACATAGCAAGCCTTATTTTTAAACTAAAAATTACTTCCTAATTTCCAAGTCATTAAATTATTCTAGTTTCTCTGGTTACCTCTAGACGTGACTATTTTTCCTAGGGTATTTTAGCTTGCTTTATATGTTCTCTACCTCCTTAACAACTCCCTTAGGTGTTTTCACATCTCGTTAGATTTAACAAATTCTACCTAAGCAAAACTAGGTTTACTTTATTTATCTTAAACTTAGTCTCATTATACCCACTGTCAGATTTCCAATCCGTCAATAAGTGGTTCACTAACATACGTAGGTTGTACAGAACGGGGAGGGGGAAATATTGGGGGGTATAAGGTATCGAGTCTGAGCTCACTCGCAACATACAGTATACATAGTTGTACTAACTCACGTAAAACAATTCATCCTCAGCACAAGTACCCAAATCAGATTTAGGACATAAGTTTCACAGTATAGGGAGGAGGGAACAACATGATACCTTCACTATTGTACTATCATTCTCATGACTTATCAAACACTGACTATCAAACCACTATAGACTATACAAACCTATACATCAAGTGCGGTGGAACGTAGCACATAACTTACTATCTTAACAGTTTGCTAAGATTCTTAGATGAAATGTTTCAAACTTGGCGAAAGTAAGTTTTAAATCATCTCTTCTCTTTCAACTTTTTCAATTTCTTTCTAAGCTCTATTAGTGCATTATCTCTCAATTTTATATCAATTTTAATCTGTATGTCCTCTCAAAAACAACCTCATTCTTTACACACATCTATCTAGCCTCTACAAGGCTAACCTGCTTATAAGCTCCCTACATGTTTTAATTGAGACTTATCAAATCTTTGTCAGATTTTCATAATGTTCTTTCTGAGAGTTTATATAAGATTTTAAACATGCATTTAGACAAGTAGATACCTCAAATCTACTGCTGAAGAACTTGTAGAACCTGAAGAATGAATGCCATATATTTGGGTATTTTTGTGCAAGTTATAGGTCCTTCTTTAGCCTGGCACTCTAGTCATATCAAAGTCTACTTGAGCAACCAAGCTTTTGGTCTCTATTGTTTTTACTGTCCACATTCCTCCGTATAAGGAGGGGGGGGGGGGGTGGGGGGGGGGGGGGGGGGGGGGGGCGGATCTTTGTCCATTTTTCACCTTAGAGGGCCTGCACTCCTTTGCAAAGTGCCCCGTTTTATGACAGTTTTAGCCTTCCAACCTTGATTTTATTAAACATTATGGTCTCAGAACCCGATGGCACTAATCTTCTTCCAGTCTTATTTAGAAATCCTTCTGCTCTCATGGGTACAGCATAGCCTATCTGAGCCCTTGAGATACCATCTCTTCTAAGTCATCATCATCAATTTTGTGGATAAGGTCCATATCATTTAATTGGTGGACTGTGGAATTGGTTGCAAAAGAAAGATAATCACACATCACTCATAGCTATCCAGTATGGCAGAAGTTAGAACCATAAGCTTAATTGGAACTGCTAGATTATAGAAAGACACAAAAGCCACATTTGTGAATTTTGGGTTTGAGCTTTGAGCGACTCCCCGAGTTTAAGCCTTCAGTGTCATAAATCGTCCAGATTGTTATATAGTCATCCCAGCTCAAGATGTCTAAATCAATTTTTACCTCCAGAGATCAAGGTATGAGTCTTCATTCTGATGGTAACTATCTAGAAACTGCAGATTCATATCTTCTTAATAAATAGTTTCACCAGAATCTCTAGCTGACGATAAGACTTGAAGGCCTACATAGGTTTGATCAATCCCTCTACTATCCATTGAAATATCTCATACTGTTTGCTTTAAAAGTGTCTTTTGAGTTTTTTCTTGACTCACTTAATTACCTCCAAACCTTTCTCTATGTGCTCCATCAAAGTCATGCACATTTGGTAGGTATTAACCTTTAGGTTGATGTGTCATTTGAAGAGCCTCAACAGTGGTACCTCTTGCCTTTAACTCATCTTACTTGCTAACTTACTCCTCTTAGTTGTAGAAGGATATGTTTGACTCATCACCATCAATAGTTTCTCTTTGAGAGTGAGGTCTCCATTACTAATACTTCCCAAAGAGCATTAATATGTCATTAGAGTACCTGTTCTATCCGTTATTTCATAAGCCTTACAATTCACCTAGATTGAGCACTGGAAGTTTACAGCAGAAAGCCTATTAGAGAAGAACTGGTCCTCCATAGTTTTCACAAATCAAATAGATACTGGTATGGGGGGGGGGGTGGGGGGGGGGGGGGGGGGGGGGGGGGGGGGGGGGGGGGGGGGGTGTATTGTTTCTTTTTATTCAAGTTTCCTCAACAAGCCTGGATACCCTTGGTTAATCCCACTAAATAAGATTCTTTCTTAATTGTAAAAGGCTTAGTTGTATTAAATAAATCCAAGACAACTATGGTAGAAACTTTGATTGAATATATCAAAGACTATGCGGAATCTATTATGATACTAAGAAGAATTCTAATGAAAATAGTAAAAAACAAGATTAATAACAATAGTTTATCAAACTTTCAGCCGCAATCTAAAAAAAACACTCTAAAAGTGTTAGTTTGACAAAACCTTGAAGCTATAATATAAAGAGTTATCTAGACATTAATGCCTAGGACCTACTTCCTTTTATACACCTAGGATCCTAACAAGGCATACAATACTTTCATAAGTTATCATGATCTTATTCTATAATCAAACCTAATCTCTTAAATCAAATTAAATTAATAATACATATCTTCTTTACAAATAACTAATACTTATCTTCGTAAGTATTCTTGTTCTCCAATCAATCTTTATCTCTTCTCTGATAAGTCGTTGATCTCATATCTGTCAACATAATCCTTCCAATAGTAGTAATCACTCAGCAGTTGTAACTGAGCAGCAGTGACTCTAAGAATCATCTTGAAGTCTTTTAGTCCCAACACCGATTGAAGAATCAAAAGATTTGTCATCACTAGCTCTAGACAAGCTTATCAGAAATCTCAATGTACATGAAGTAGTCATGGAAAAGTGTAGGTTCCATGATCATTCATACGAATCCTTAACAATGAAGTGTAGAATCAAGATGCATAAAATTAAGAACTTTATTGATGATTGAAAGAAATTAAGAGTTGCTACAAACTCTAAAGATAAAAAATATTATGGAGTTGCTATGATGTCTCTAATGTCTACCCTAATTTTGACTAAACTAGGAGTATTTATACTAAAATAACAAGGATTGGCCTTGAGAGGGCCTTTGTGGGCTTTTTGTTTCTTGCGGACGTTTATATATTTTTCAAGCGTTCTTGAGCTAGACTAGATATTTTTTCTTGTTTCTTAGAAGAGAGTGATCAGTAGCTTCTTTGTTCGGGTCCATTTATGTGATCCTAACTTTCTCCCCTAGAGAGGTATGAGGATGTTGTTTGAAGCCATCATCGTGCTTGTCTTTTAGCTCGTTGTTGACTAGGGGGTACTTTCCCCTTGTTGTGCTTTGGTAAGTCATTCTTTAATCTTGATCATGATCTTTAGACTTGATATGATGACTTGTCGTGATCTTTTGACTTGTTTAGCTTTACCTTCTTGAATTACTTTGTGAACTTCTTTCACTTTGTACTTTGCCATCGCTGTTCTTTAGTTCACATGCTCATCTCTGTTGTATCTGAAAGCTTTGTTGGGAAATTGTATCGCTTCTTCTAATTCTCCATAACGTTTAGCATTTGAAGAAGACATTGATTTTCAGAGATGTGCGGGGGAAGCTTTGGTATGTAAAACTTTCTTGATTTTCTTCTGATATGTGAGTAAGGATATGAGGCATGTCTTGTATCAGATACTTTGTGTCGTCTTTCGCTATCATAGAACAATTTAGTCACCAACAAAAACATTTTGTTTGTAAAATCCATTATGTATTCTAGAAATACATTTTTGTGAACCACACTAAAGGTTTTATTTTTGAGGGACCGAGTATAGTCCGTAACTCAATGGTCAGTTAATTAACCTCTAGATTCCGTGAGGATCAATGATTACTAGTATGGGAATACTGCACCTGTGTTCAGACAGAGATTCATCAAAAGGGAACCTTCTTGACAGGTTTCCGGATGTGACAAGTAGTTCCTCTATGCCTAAGTATCGATTCCATAATGTTCGCGTTATCTAGACAGATGTCGAAGACTATACACACTATAAGTATTTTAATTAATTAGAATGGTAGAGTGAGTCAGAAAGTTACTATCTGATGGGACTATAGTACAAATTCCTTTTTTCAAGCGTTTTACTTCTTAATACCAATTAAGTACCGTGGAAGGCCTGTGGCCAAAAAATGTTTGATAAAACATTCGATGTGCTTGTGAAATTTATTTGGGGCACATCAAGAAGTTTAATCTGGTATGCTTGATGATGTTTTGAAAAATATCCCGAAAGATATGAAGTGCTAGGAAATCCAAAACTTGTACAAGTAATTTATGGTGTTCCACTTTCACTAGTGGGCGCTAGTCTGAAGACCAGGCATGAGGCATTCTTAAGATTACCCTGGTGGGTACTAATCTCTTTCCTCAGATTCCTTAAAGATCACTTTCACGATCATGAAACAAAGTTTCTTTGTCATTTATCAAGATAGGGTGGTATAACACATACTTTTGGTACCTTGACATTTTTTGATCAGATTAACATTAATGCTCCTCCTACACATGTGCGTAGTTAATCAAATAGATTGTTTAGCGAATGCATGGATAGGATTTAGCATTTGGATTCAATCGAAATCATTTAATTATCCATTTTACATGTTTATGTCCATTTCTCCCGGATCTCAAACGTATGAAACTTGTGAATGGTTTGATCTAGAATGGACTTAAAATGTATCAATCTACCCCCTCAAAGTAAGGGGGAGGGTGTAAATAGCACAAATATCAAGTGAGCAAATTGAAACAAGACTTTAGATACCAGACAGGAATGATAATGCAATCGTCTTGAATTTGTAAGCGGGAGGTCGTGTCCAATCTTTCAGCCCAATAGACATCAGCACAGTACGTTCCTTTTTGGACCTGCAAAAACTATAGTAGTTACTAATTCTCCCCCATAGATACAAAGACCCGCTCGTCTATGTTGATTTGGTTAACCCGAACATGTTTGATAAAACACGTTGTTTGTAGTGAAACATTTGTTCGTGGTCGTAGACTAACTTCTTGTCCTGTAAAGAAATAATGCACTGAAAGTTCACTAAATCGTGGGTTTAGGCGACCGGGTTAAGTCTGAAATAACTGCAAGCCATTACGTACACTAAGATTTTTTTTTTATTATATTTATTTTTTATTATTTACACAATATACACTGTTTGCTTTAGATTCAAAATATACTAGAGTAACCCTTGGAACCAGCCTTTCTTTTTTCGATCACTAGTTTGCAATCGGTGAACCTAGGATCATAGTAAATTGTGGAACTAGATACTAAACGCTCGAGGTTAAGTTCTAAAGGCTCAATAATGGCGTTCTTTATTCTAGTTAAAGGACGTTATCATACACGCAAAATATCGACAGGGGGTTTCCACTGAGCTTAACTACTACAACAACCTTTCTAGTTGGGTCTTCCAAGTGTCGTTGTGTATTCACATTATGATTCCTGGTTTGCTTTCCAAACCCCAATGCTTTAGTATGTTTCACCTTTGTTTGGCACTTGGGGGGTTTTTTGGTATTACAAGACTTCAAGAACGAATCACAAATTGATTATGATCAACAACATATCAACTTTCCTATTGTGATCTGCTGCTCTCCTCGGTTCACGCTTTTATTGGAAAGATACGATGGTTAGATGTGGCACTTTGGCATAGGTTTGCGAGATTCTAGTGCAGGTTTCGGTTGGTGTAGACAAATTTTTAGGAATCATTAGGCTTTTTATTTTGGTTGTACTGGTGGGTTTCTGTGTGGGTATTTTTGAATACGTCTAGGAGGTTCTGAAAAAGTAACTTGCTTTTTCTTAGGCATCGGGGTTTACCAGGGTTGGTTTTACACTAGTTGGCCTATTTTGGAGGTGGAATGTACTTGTATTGTTGGTATTCATCCCTGAAGCAATACTTTGGGTTTCTTCAGAGGATTGAAGGTTCCCATCTATTGTTTTACCATGCACTAGGGCGTTAGCCTTGGTATTTTCAGAAGTTAAAGCACTATGCTTTTCAGTTGTACGAGGACGTGCGTGAGTATTCGCCTTTGACAGTTCATCATACTTTCTTTTGCAGACTCACGTTTTCTACCTTAAGGCCATCTAGCTGAATCCTGAGGGAGGTAATCGTATCTTTCAACTGAATTCTGTCAGTTTCTAATGCCTGTTGGTCACAACTACCTGCAGTGGAACCTACATTCAACATTCTTGTGATGTTGATCTGAGTTTCTAAATTCGGATAGTGTCATCTGTCCCCTGAAGATGCTTTTCTTAACTTGTTAATTTCAAAAATTGCATGGATCGGCACTAGAACGTGTCTAAGCCTGTTTCTTATTTTGAAATTTAAGTTGTAAATCAATATGGGTCTTTTGTAAAATGAGGAGTTCCGTTTCTCAGAATTCAATGACTATATGTTGTTGTTTTTAACTTTCAGCTTCCAGTTCCAAGAACTTTAGTGTGTTCCCTATCACTATGTCAGATTCTAAAGTCTTGCAAAGGCAAATCGAACTTGGGCCACTACAATATCTGAGTAAGCACAATAGAGCATATATTTTTTCTAAGCTCAGCAATTAGCCATCATTTCTGATTAAAAGATTTTTTATTCTCTTATGGTCTGGTTCTGTTATCCAAGACACATAGTGCTATTCCGCTGAAGAAATCAAAGTTGAAAGGAAGACGTTTCGTGCTAGCCCTAGTTATCACGATGGTATAAAAAAAGAAAAAAATAAATAAATAAATAAATAAAAGTTTAAGGTTTAAGGCTTAAGTTTCGGCATAAGAGATTAGTATATACTATTCACCATCATCAGTATCATGTTCTGCCCCTTTGAGATTTTATCTGGTGCTCACGCCCCATTGGTCATGTTTATGTGTCTAGTACAAGCCTATGGTAGCTATCTAGATTATGTCTGCGCATCTGAGTGTCTTCACAAATATAAACCCTATCTGAGTGGCTCGAGTGAATTAAAAATCAAACACATTCCTTTGTGAGGTGCTATGTTATGTGTCTATGCCTGAAAAGTTATCTAAACCAGTAAACACTTGTGAAATCCAAATTTTCTCCACGTCACGATAAATGATCTTGTTTTTCTCGCTTTAATTGCTTGAGGGCAAGCAACAGCTAAGTGTGGAGGGATTTGATAACGCCTTAATTATACATGTTTTTGGCGGCGTTATTTATATATATTTTATCATTTCTATGAATTCTCGTACTTATTAGCATGAATTATGTGCAGGTTCGCTTGAAGTCATCCCGAGCTCAAAAGACACAAAGTTCAAGTGTTTATAGTTATTGGAAAGCAAGATCGGCGCCAAAAATTGACTCGCAGAAAACTTACACCTTTTTATGTATCAATAAATATAAATACATATATAAAAATACACAACAAGGATCAGGATCCGCGAGACCAAGAAAACCGGAAGCAGTATAGAGTGTTCCCGGGTCGTTATGTCCCAACGAGGCTAGAGATGGAATATCGAGTCACGAATGATGATTGGAGTTTGAATATGACAAGGATGAGGTTATGATTTGGAACTAACACTGATAAGCAAATGTATATAAAAATAAACAAAGAACATAAGCTAGAACAAGAATAAAAGCTAGAATTGGGAAAAATACTTAGAACTTTTACACTAAAACACAAGTAAGCTCAAATAAACTTAAGACAAATTAAATAAGCTAAACTGACTCTAAATAAGCAAATTCAAAAAGCAATTAAGCTAAACTAAGCAAGGAAACTCAGCAGTACTAACAACAGTACTAATAGTTTTAACTAACAGTACTAACTTTGAGTTAGTACTGCTAGCTTTAAAAGTTAGTACCGCTAGCTTTAACAAAACACAATGAAACGAGAAATAAGCAAATAAAACAAAACAGATGTTTACCTAACCCTAATAAGCACTTCAGGAGTAAGAATAAGCAACTAGAATAAACCAGAATGGCAAATGAGCTAAAAAAGCTACAATCCCGTTTTTAGTCCAAGTCCTCAAAAAGTGCTGATTTTAAAAAGTCGTTTTTAGCCAAAACGCAAAACACGAAAGTTGTTCACAACATGTTTTTAAGCAACTTTAATAAAGACACCTTGCTAAAATAAGCACTTTATAAGCTCCAAAAAGCCAAATAAGCTGCTGATTGCAGAAAGTTGCTCAAACTTTTGGTTTTTGGTATTTTGGACACTACAAACTCAAAATAAGCTCAAATTCGAAAAGGAGAGATGTTTTGGAAAGCTTATATGTTGCTTAATCTGATTCCAAAAAGCTTTTTCAACCAAACACAACTTAACTTAACTCAATTTGCATCAAAAAGTAGTAAACTCTAAAATTTTCCTAAATAAGCCAAAATAAAAATAAGCTAAAATCACCAATAAGCCAAACTGAAAAGTGGGCTTTTGGAAATAAGCTCACTAATGAGTCCTTATTAAGCCCACCTATTCACTTTTTTAAATAAGCCACTGAAATAAGCACAATAAGCACAAATGGCTACACTACTATTTTTTGGATTTTAATGAAAATAAGCACTTTTAGACCTAAAATAAGCTACTGAAATAAGCTCAAAACTTTAAACAAACCTCAAACATATTTAGTTCACCCTCCAATGAGCTTATGTTCAAAAAATCATAACCTCAAACCTAATCTAACTAACCTAAAAGTGAGATCAAAAATTGGTGAACTACCGGTACTAACCTGGAGTTAGTACCGCTAGTTAAAAGTTAATACTGCTAGGCTTAAAAGTTAATACTGCTAGGCTTAAGTTAATACTGCTAGGCTTAAGTTAATACTGCTAGGCTTAAGTTAATACTGCTAGGCTTAAGTTAATACTGCTAGGCTTAAAAGTAGCAAATGCTAGGCTTAAGTTAATACTGCTAGGCTTAAAAGTAGCAAAAAAAATGAACTAGCAGTTCTGCAATAGATAAGTAAAATAAGAAAAAGAGAGAGACTTACTACACCCTTGCTTGAAACAGGGTCAAACAACAAATCTACAAGCTCTAGCTTGCATAGAACAAGCTAGTGAGAGTCCATAAGTGTGACAATCCGTCAATTTCAGGTCGTTATTTTATTCTCGAGTATTAATTATAATTTTCATTTTTATGTTGAATTATG
>BQNB010151777.1:0-15856 GCA_026074375.1 Tanacetum coccineum | reverse complement strand
TCTACTATTGCTCCTGTTATTTCATCTGCCGCTCCTGTGGTTGAGACGACTCTTGTCGCTTCACCCATTGGATTGTGTGGCTTGATTCCTGATATTGGCCAAAATATACATATTTTGTACCCCGTAAAACACTACAAAACGACTAAAAACACTAAAATATAGATAATTATGTTGCAAATATGTTTGTATTGTGTTTTTATGTCTTACAGGTAAAAAGGATTGAAAACGAAGCAAAAACGGTAATTTTCGGGTGACTTTCGACGACGTTTTCACATTTATCGAGGTCGAAACGAAGTCGTGAAAATTCCTCGATCACACCATTGGAAAGAGCACGAAAAAACGAGTCCAACGGTACCGGCCTTTTATATTTAAACCTTTTTATTTTGAACCTTTTTCGTCCCTGTTTGAACCTTTAGTTATAATAGACCAGACCAAGCCAATAATGGGATATATATTAATCTTTGCATGATATAATTGTAATGCTGCTCTAGTGCAGTTGGCATTTGTGGGGTTCCTAAAACCAAGACCGAGAGGTCCATGGTTCGAATCGTGCTATGCCAATTGCTTGGGGCAATAGTTGTTACGCCACGTGGCACCACTCAGGTGGTGACACGTGGCAACCCGGACCCGATCCAGACCTGACCCGGACCCAATCCAGACCCGAACACGGACCCGATCCAAACTTGACCAGGCCCAATACTAACCCGGCCCAACTGTTGACCCGCCTTGACTGGCGGTCAACCACCGTTGACCGGTGGTCCGACGATGGTCTAGCGGTGGTTGACCGGTGGTCTGCCACCGTTGACCGTTTTTGACCGCCACCGTTGACCGGTGGTCCGGCGGTGGTCCAGCGGTGTTGACCGTCGTTGACTGTCGTCGTTGACCACCGTTGACCGGTGGTCCGGTGGCGGTTAACCGACGGGCGCTTCTAATCATTGTATGCAGAGGTGGCAGGTACTAGGTACGAGGTACGAGGTGGCAGGTACGAGGTACGAGGTGGCAGAAACAACAAGGACTTAATGTGATAAATTAAGTTAGCTTCCTATGTAAGCTAGGTTTTCTTGTAAACCCTATATATAAAGAGTCATAGGCGCCTGGTTAAGATCATCCATCATAGTTAAATCTCTCTCAATGAGAGTCTAATAGCTAGTTTATGTATTAGTTAGTTTAGCCCCAAGGATCATTTGATATTGGGGCAATAGATTAATAATAGAAAACCTTGTTTGATAACTTATTGTGCATATATTATTCCGCTGCATATATAAGTTATCTGTAAAACTAATCCTATATGGGCTAAACGATTCTCAACATTTTCTTCGAGTGCTTATCTTCTTTTTACTTCTTCAGTTTTAAAGCTTATTTAGATCTGAGTAAGCTACCTTATAGCTTATTCGAATTCTTATTAGCTTATACGCGATAAATCATTTTTAGCTTTTGTGTTTTGTTTAGTTAGAAAATAAATTGTTTATGTGCTTATTTCCATTTCTGGTTTGATGTCTGGTATGTTTATTGCAACTAAACTTACTAATTGGTTGACAGACCTCAATAGTTAATTAATTGTATGCTTGCTTATTAATTGTCTTTTTGTTTTGTTGGCTCATTGTTTCGACTTATGCTTATTCGGTTTAAATCTTAGTCAATAAGATCTCATCTAGATTTAAGAGTTAATAGCTTATTTCTTGAAGTTTAAAGTAGATTATTGCTCGTTCAAGTCACGTTCCAGCTCATTGTTAATTTCGAAATGTTAAATCGGGTTTAAACATTAGGCGAGACTAGGTTTTCAACTTATTTCGTGTTCTAATTTGGTTAACAGCTTATTTCCATTATAATTAGATTGAGTTGGCTTATTGGTTTGGCTTATTAGATTAACTAATCTATTTAGCTTTGTCATTCGTTAGTTTTGTATAAATTTCATTTGGTTCTTATAAATTCTTGTTCTGTTTGCGCTTGGTTTGTAGAAAGTCGTTTGGGCCAAGTAGGATCTATTGGGCCTTTTCTATTTCTTGGGCATGTATAGGATTGAGACAGATTTAAACTTGAATTGCAAATTGTAATATTAACTTTTTCATTAACAGCTTGTATTTTCTTTATCTACTTGAATATGCACCGGTTTCCCAACACACGAGCGTGGACCCTTAAGGGGTATTAGTAAGCTAGATAGAATTTAAATATTTTTTTTAGCTTACTAAATCGGGTGGTTTACGTTTAATTGCGGGTCTCCAATTCGGTTCCATTTTCTAATCCTTTTTCAATACTTAGTACAGATTTATTTTTGTCGTTAAAGCTATGTCTTTTTTTAAATTCAATTTCGTTATGAGTATGATAAGTTAAAAAAGGTTTAAAAAATTAATAGTCATTAGAATTTTCCAATTTACATACCGTCATTTATTTTTAATGCAATTTAAATACTTGTCATTTATTTTTTTTAAAAGCATTTTACTTTACTTGTCATTTAATTTCTTAAAACTTGTTTTCGAAGGATTTTAATTCGTTAAACCTAAACCCGCACTTAATGAACATTTCACGTCACTTAGCAAGCATTTTCGTCATTTATATCTTTTAGATCAATTTTAGTATAATCTTGTAGTTTTTAATCTTAAAATTAATATTAGTTTAAAAATAGTTTAAATCCAAAAGTTTAGTTTCCCTTTTATATGCTTTCCCTTTTAGTAGATTTAGAAAACCAAACCCAAAAACTTAAGTGATAATCAAGCTCGATTTACAACTTGAACGTAGATTTCCATTCACTTCTCGCCGAGGAAACGACCCGGGAGGTTTTTGATAATTGCTTTGGTTAAAAGCGATTTTCTAGAACCCGACGGAAAATACTTACTATACTATTATTGATTATCCTCCTTATTATTACGTATTTATATATTATATATATATATTTTATACGTATTGATTCGGACGGATCAATTTTTGGCGCCGCTGCCGGGGAGAGGTGTAGCGATTTTTACGGGATTGTTCGTGTTCGAGCCTTGAAGATCCTTTCTTCGGGAAGTTTATTTTCGTTCTTATAAAAATATAAAAATCCAAAAATATTTTTATTTCCATTTTATTTTCTTTTATATAAAAATTCCTGTTTTGGGGACAACGAAGACGAAGCATTTCAGCCTATACATTATGCTAGTTAGACAAATGACCGATGCTCAAATTCATTACACTACGACGGAAAGTAATATGTTGTCAGTTAGTTTATGCTTTTGAAAGTTTCGGCTATATCTTGTCTTATCCAAAGTATAGTGTATACGGATCACTGGCTCTTAAATACCTTCTTAGTAAACAAGTTGTAGCCGGATTGACTCCGGTGGGTTCTCCTCATAACAAAGAAATTTGATATCACCATCAATGATAAAAAAATGGGTCGGAGAATCTCGCCGGCCGATCATTTATCTAGAATGAGCATCCCTCATAAGGATGTGATAGAGAATAAAGACATAAATGAAAAATTTTCCTTTAGAACTCTTGGAGTTATATCTAGTGGAAAGTATCTTATGGTGTCGATTATGCATATTTCCATGCGGGAGAATTTTATCGTCAATAGGGGATGTCGTTCCCAACAAAGAAGAAATTCTTTAGGACGTTAAACATACTTTGGGGTACGACCCCATACCTTTTTCGGAATTTGTGCGGATCAAATCATTCTGACGGTTGTGTGCATGGCAAGAAGCTTTTGTTATCCTTCATAGCTTGTCGATGAAGGACGCATGGGGCCATTTTTTTCATGGTGCCAATCTCACCGCTAAGAAAGTATTTGATGTCTGGTTTCTTTTGGTGACCATATATCGAGATGCCTTTCTATGATCAAATCTTGGTGATACGTATTGTCAACGACAGGTAAGTCTTCACTAAGAGATGAAATGCCTCAAAAACGCTTTCACGTTTGTGAAATCTTGATGTATGGGATATCGATTTTATTGGGACCTAGTCCGTCTTCATGAGGGATGAATAAATACATTCTCGTAGCGTGACTACTTATCGAAAATGTGGTAGAAGCGAAGGCGCTGCTTCCCCAGCTAATGATGCCTCGAGTTGTAGTTAAGTTTTTTTGAAAATCTCTTTTCGCGCCGATTTGGAAACTCCTAGAGAATATTATAGCGATCGTGAGACACTTTTTGTAAATGATAAATTTGCTAAAGTAATGTCTAAGTATGGGGTCACTCATCGTCTTGCTACCGCTTATCACCCTCAAACGAGTGGACAAGTGGAGGTTTCCAATCGTGGCTTGAAACGTATTCTTGAAAGGACGGTTGGAGAAAACCGTGCCTCATGGTCCGATAGGCTAGATGACGCTTTATGGGAATTTCGTACCGCTTTCAAGACACCGATTGGTTGTACTCCTTACAAGCTCGTGTACGAAAAGTCTTGTCATCTACCTATCGAATTAGAGCATAAGGCATATTAGGCCTTGAAACATGCTAATTTTGATTTTAAAACCGCGGGTGATCACCGGAAGCTTCAACTTAATGAACTTAATGAGCTTCGTGATCAAGCATACGAGAATTCTTTGATATATAAAGAGAAGACGAAGAAGCTTCACGACTTTAAGATCAAAAACCGCATTTTCAATGTTGGTGATCGAGTTTTACTCTTCAACTCTCGTCTAAAGATATTCTCGGGGAAGCTTAAAACCCGTTGGTCGGGACCTTTCACCATCACCCAAGTTTTTCCATATGGAACCATCGAGTTATCTCAACCCGATGGTCCAAACTTTAAGGTGAATGGTCATCGTGTGAAGCATTACTTTGGAGGGGACATACCATCCAAGGTAGTCCCGGATCTACAAACTTTCCCTATGGACAACTAAATGTGGGGATTGAGTCAAGCTATGTGACTCGGTTACCAAAAATAAAGCGCTTCATGGGAGGCACCCCATGCTTATCCATCTTTCATCTTTCTTATTTCTAATGTGATGTGAGGAGGCTCGTACTCTTCCGATTTCTTGTTGTTTGTGCTTGTGATTGTTTGTAGGATTGACCCTCAATTTTTGAAGACTTTCGTGTTCGGTGTTTTGTCCCGTTCCACTCGAGCTTCCTAGCCTTTGCTTGCCATTAGTTTGGGGAAATCCAATATCCTAGATTATTATCGACTAACATCTATTTTTTTAGCATACTTGATAAACGGCTTAAGATTTTTGTGATACTTTCTCCATGCTCGGATTATGCATTCGACTCTTTGAGTTCTAGTATGGGGTTATAAGCCTTAGACTAGGAAACATTGAGGACAATGTTTATTTTTAGTATGGGGTAGTATATCTTCGATATGATCTTACCTACTTTTTCCCGTTGTTCTCACGTACCCCGTTTTCCCGTAAAAAAAATTAAAATTTTATATATATTTAAAAAAATAGTGAAAAATAGAAAATAGTTGATAAAAAGAATAAGTGTTTTGACACGAATGTAGGCTTTCCGTTGGTGAGAACAAAAGTAAATTTTGACCCGACCGGTTTTATATCTTAGCTTTCTCCTTAACGTGTATAGATTGAAATTTGCTAATCTTTTATACAAGGAGCTATAAAAAGCAAGTCTAGCTTGAAAAAGTCAAGATTTTGCAAGTTCCCATAATTGATTTTAAATATGCAAAGATCGATTTATTAGGCTAAGCATTCACTAGTTTCTTTCTTAGAAATTTTAAATTGTGAAGAACAAGAGATGATAGAGTAGATTATAAGTTTTGATGCTAAACGTAGAATAGTTGGATTTCTTTAAGGCTCATAAGTGTTAATTGTGGCTTTTTCTCCCATTAGCTTGTTTCACCTTTATATATAATTGTTTAATAAATAGAGTTGTGCGGTTTTTTGGTTAATAATTAGTTCATAGAAGTTTTCTTTAGTTCCTTTGTGATTAAGATGAGTATACATCAGGAATACTTAATTTGGCATACTATATGTATCACATGAATAAATATTTTGCTTATCCCTTAAAGAGCCTTAGGGTATATGGGGTAAGTAGAATTTAATAAGTGAAATTATAGCCTTATTCATTCCTTAAAGAGCTTTAGGGTATATGGAATGGATAATGTTGCTTAATTTTTGTCTTGTTTGTACCTTAAAGAGCCTTCGGGTATATGACTTAAATAAAATCTTGAGATACAAAATTAGGAATAAGGGAGAAAAAGTAATACACAATTAGCTTTTATGAGTAGTGTTAGCATCATAACTTGTATTTTACAATGATCTTGTTTTTAGGCTTGGCTTGGAGAAGTGAAAGTCGGGGACGATAAATTTATCCATTTGGACACTTTTTTGTGCTTTTTGTTCCGTGATCCTAAAAGTTATCAATGAATAAATGAAAGCAATACATTATGTCACACATGAATAAGTAGTAAGTTGAAAATTATGAAAATCATAAAAATAGAAAATATTAAAAAAATGGGAAAGCGGGGTGTTTTTAAACTTGTGATTTCTTAACTCTCCCCACAAAAGACTTTGCTACTTTTCAAAGGATTAGTTTGGGGAGGTTTTAGAGTACCCCCTTAAACTTCTATTTTTTTCACACGCTTCTATTATGCACAACACAAAAAAACATTATGAATCCCAACAATGATATGTCCGATTTTTACGATTATTACTCTCAAGGCGATATTATTTTTATTAATGAATTTTAATGTATTGTTTTTTTATTAATATATTGTTGTTGAATTAAAAAAAAAGTGGGGTCACGATAACACCAGAAATTATGGTGTTAGCTAGGGAGTCTGTTTTTGATGTTACGACAGTTTTTGATGTTATAAAAAAAAGTGATTGATGTAACACCGCTTTTACACGACGACACGAGCATCTTATTAATCTGCCACCCAACTAAACCCTTTCTTAGAAGAAAAAAGTGAATTATTATAAAATATCTTTCTGGTGCTTTTGGGATTAACCATCGTGAGAAAAAAAGTGACATTTGAGGTATACAAAATTAGTGGGTTCCATTTTACCTACTTAAATTAATTCATGGTGGTACTATGTTTTTCTCATCACGTCACTAAATTTATATTCTTAATTGTCTCCAAGAGCAACCTTAATCCACCTAAATCAAGATCTATAATTTAAATTGTTTCTAATCCATATGTCGGTATATAAATACTCTATTATTGCATTATTTTGCAAATATTATATAATAATGCAAGTGCGCTCACAATATTGATGTTGATATAGATAAATCTTAACTTACGTTTTATTACAGTGAAATAGTTGACTTGAACGTCATAACAATGACGCTGTTCAAATAATTTGAGAATAAACAAGACCAATTGTATAGTTTTACCAAGCAATGAACCACGAGTTCGTGATCGTAAATGGTGCATGTGACGATATGTACACCTTACAAGTTCGTGTTTTCCGGTTGAGTGAGTAATTTATAGATTAATAACTTGTGATGACACACACAATATTCGACCGATACATACAACAAGTATGTGACTTATTAGAATTGGTAAAACCCAATAAGAATACCATTATCATTCATAAACATATATAAAGGGAGTTGATTTGCACGCTCCTTAAAATAATTACATTAAAAAATAGTGTGATTTGATATTTATACCCTTGCAAGGATGACATGAGTAAAAGTGATTTAAGGGTATAAATGTCAAGTCACACTACTTTTTGAGTGTGCAAATCATTTTAAGGAGTGTGAAAATCATCTCCCATATATAAAATTACAAAGCTTGTAGCATAAGATAACATCATGGGCTAAACCCTTAACTAAATACAAATGTAATAGTCCACCAGGGACGGAACCAGGGGGTTCCCGCGGTGCCCGAGAACCCTATGAATTTTTTCGATTTGGTGTTAATTTTTGAAAAAAACATCAATTTTTCTTAAATGTATCTTAAATGCACCCGGTCCATCGAAAAATGTTTATAGAGTTACGGTTCAAAAAAAATTTGTGCACCCAGTTATATTTAGTCTTGGTTCCGTCCCTGTAGTCCACATACTATCAACTAATATTCGAACTATAGACGACCTAATCATACAAATCTTGAGTGGTCAAAGTTTTGATTGGGTAGATTTGTCCAGTTAGATAATCCTTTTAAAATTTATTTACTTAAATAATCGTTATAAAGTCAAGTCAAAATGAGTTCGAATCATAAAGTCTAAACTTTTCGTAGGATCAGCTTGGGTAGGTTCAAAATGTGTTTGTATAAGAAGCACATTTTGGCTAACTTTGAACTTATTTAACATGTTTACAACTCAAAAGTGATGCTTAAGATTTTACTGGAAACATGATTATAATTTATAAAGCAACATACATGTGAGTAACTCAGCTGTCTCGAACAAGGTATTTGGCTAGAAAATTATCATGTTCTGTTAAGCGCCTAACAATATTGTAGAAAACTATCAACCAAAGCCTGAAAACACACAATATTAATTCTGAACCCAACCAAACGCCCACTGGTTCAGTTTATTACTTAAAATCAAAGCCAAATACAATACAAGAAAACTTAAGAAAAACAATTACAGAATTTTAGGTTGCGTTTAATTGGAAAACATTTTCATCATTTTCTGTTTCCTGTTTTGTAGGAAAACGGAGGGGGTTTCCATCTCCACAAAACAATTGAAAATTTGGAAAACGCGTTTAGTTAAAGAAACATGTGTTTGTGTTTTCCATTTTACAAAACTAGAATACATGTTCAAGTGTTGTTGTTTCTATCTCAATTCTCTATTTATTTTTGTAATATTATAAAGACATATTCGAAACACAAAAATAAAGGTGGTAAAACGAGCGGGCCGGGCGGGCGCGGGCATCAGGCAAAACGGGTACAGGCCAAAACGGGCACGGGCTAAAACCGGGCACTAATGGGATAAATGGGCTACTGGGTGAATCTTATTTATTTAATGGTTTTTTAACGTTTTCGTTCGTATTTTTACGTTTTCGTCCGTATTTTTACGTTTTCGTCTGTTTTTTACGTTTTCGTCTGTTTTTTACGATTTCGTATGTTTTTTACGTTTTCATCCTTTTTTACGATTTCGTCCGTTTTTTTACGATTTCGTCTGTTTTTTTACGATTTCGTCCATTTTTTTACATTTCGTCAGTTTTTTTACGATTTCGTCCGTTTTTTTACAATTTCGTCCTTTTTTTAACTTTTTCGTCCGTTTCTTTACGATTTTGTTTGTTTTTTTACGGTTTCGACCGTTTTTTACGATTTCGTCCGTTTTTATGTTTTCGTCCGTTTTTTACGATTTCGTCCGTTTTTACGTTTTCGCCCGTTTTTTTACGATTTTCGTAAAAAAACAAACGAAATCGTAAAAAATGACGAAATCGTAAAAAAAACAGATGAAATCGTAAAAAAACGGACGAAAACGTAAAAAAAGGACGAAATCGTAAAAACGGACGAAAACTTAAAAAAAACGGAAGAAATCGTAAAAAAACAAAAGAAGTCGTAAAAAACCAGTGTTCTAAAAGGCGCGCCATGGCGGCGCCAAGGCGTCACTAAGGCGTGAGGCGTGGCCTCCACGTTACGAAATGAACCAAGGCATCGACTCTAGGCGTGACGCGAGATGAGGCATGAAAAGGCGCGATAAGGCGAGCAAAGACGTGAGGCGTGGCGGGTTTTTTAAATTCAACTCTGAATTTTTTTTATTTTTTTTAAAATGAAGAATATTACATATAAGGATAGTTTCTTAACTTTATTTATTATGTATAACGCTTTATGTAAACTTAATATATATGAAATAAGATATAAGTATTTTATATTTTGTGCCGCCTTAAGCCACGCCTTAAAAACGCAAAGGCTCCGCCTTAGCAGCTAAGACGTGAGGCTTGGTCATGACGCCACGCCTCACGCTATTTAGAACCTTGAAAAAGACAGATGAAGTCGTAAAAAAACGGACGAAATCGTAAAATAACTGACGAAAACGTAAAAAAACGGACGAAATCATAAAAAAGCAGACGAAAACGTAAAAAACGAACGAAATCATAAAAAAACGGACGAAAACGTAAAAAATGGACGAAAACGTAAAAAACGGATGAAATCGTAAAAAACGGACGAAATCGTAAAAAAACTGATGAAATCGTAAAAAAAGGACGATATCGTAAAAAAAAGGACGAAATCGCAAAAAACGGACGAAGTCGTAAAGAAATGACGAAATCGTAAAAAACGGACGAAATCGCAAAAAACTGACAAAAACGTAAAAAAAGGGAAGAAATCGTAAAAAAACGGACGAAATCGTAAAAAAAAGACGAAGTCGTAAAAAAAAGGGACAAAAACGTAAAAAAAGTTTGTAAGCGTACATAAACATAGAAAAACTTATAAAAACGTATAAAACGTAGGAAATAAGAGGAAAATAGATATGGGTGTCATAAATGGAAAACGGGGAAAACAAAATAAAATTGTTTTCTAGTTTTATGTATAAAAGGAGAAAATAGGGATTTTGTGTTTTGTAGAGAATTTTGTTGGAAAACGACAAAATGAACGCGATCTTTGTTTTCCTTGTTTCCACAAAACATTTTGTGAAAAACAAAGGTGTTTTCCTCCAACTAAACGCATTAGAGTTTCTCTCAGCTCAAACAATTACAGAAGATGAGAGAATACACACATAAAAACAAGATGAATAATGAAGAGTGTGTGAGGTCCTTAGGCCTTTATATCTCCAAAAGACAGCCTTGCAATTTAGTCCCTTAAATCTTGCATAAAACTCCTCAAGCCTTGAGCTATTTACATCTTCAGTCCTCAGAGAATAAAGCGGGATCACTTCTGGCACAACCTTTCTCTTATTGTTGTTTCAGACCCATGTGTTTGAGGAGAAGCTTACCATCCAACACTCCCCCATAAGCTTTATACCTGAAACACATTAAATAAACCAAGACTAGAACAAAAACTGTTATGGTCAGAAATAGATAATCCCTCTGTGAAAAGATCTGCTATATTATCCTTAGTTTTAATTTTTCTTGATTAAATAAATCCTGCAACAATTTTTTCCCTTAGAAAATGTAAGTTAATTTCAAAGTGTTTACTCTTTTCATGCAAAACAGGATTTGCATATATTTGAATTGCAAAACTGTTGTCACGGTTCATTTCTATAGGTAAACATATATCAACCTGCAGATCTGTTGAGATCTTTTTAATCCGCATAACTTCACAACACACATTACACATTGCCATGTACTCAGCCTCAGTAGAGGACCTTGAAACCACAACTTGTTTCTTGCTTTTCCAAGAATCAAGACTATTTCCCAAAAACACACTATATCCAGTAACATATCTTCTTGTTACTTTACACTTTGCCCAATCTTTTTTTTGAACGGCGATTTATTAAAACACTTAGCAAGGAGCTAGATCAAACAAGAACAATATAAGGGTTCTTAAGCCAATCGTCCCACTTGAACGACGCTTTACATCTGAATTTACACCAAAAAAAAGAACTAGAAACTAAATTATCAAAAAAAAGAACTAGAACTAGAAACTGAATACACTTTGCCCAATCTGAATCAATAAACACTCTGAGATTGGCATTTTTACTTTCTTTAAAAGCAATTCCCAATCCAGGTTCCTTTTTCAAGTATATAAGAACCCTAAAAGCAAGTCTCAAATGAGACTTCATCTGACTATGCATGAATTGACTTAAGCAGTTAAGTGCATAAGATATATCACGCCATGTCTTAGTTAACTATATTAACTTCCCCACTAATTTTTGATAATGTGTTATACCAGTTAAAGCCTCATCATCTCCAAAATTAGTTCCCAAAAAATATTTAACTTTTCCCAAGTCCTTAATAAAAAACTAGGTACTCAAAAACTGTTTAAACTTGATAATTTGTTCCAAATTATTTCCAGTCACAATTATATCATCAACATAAACAAGCAAAACCAAAACAACATACTTATCATTTTTAACAAACAAGGAAAAATTATTCATACTCTGCACAAAACCACTATTACTTAGAACATAAACCAATTTCTCATTCAATTTTCTTGGAGCTTGTTTTAACCCATATAAAGACTTAACTAATTTATAAACCTTTTTATCATCTTTATCAGAATACCCTTCAGGTAAATTCATATAAATATCTTCTTCTAAATCCCCATATAAGAATGCATTATTTATATCTAATTGATATAAAGACCATTTGTTGTTAACTGCTATACTTAAAACACATCTAACCGTGACAATTTTTACCACATGAGAGAATGTCTCCTCATAGTCTATTCCTTCTATTTGGTTGAACCCCTTGGCAATCAATCTAGCCTTAAATCTTTCAACTTCACCACTAGCTTTATATTTAACCCTAAAAGCCCATTTGCTACCAATAGCTTTTCTATTACTAGGCAAATCAACAATTTACCAAGTTCTATTTCTATTAAGAGCTTCCATTTCCTGGTTCATGGCATCAACCCATCTACTATCTTTAATAGCTTCAAGATAAGTAGCAGGCTCATGTATCTTATTCAAACTAGTAGTAAAAACATAATTATCCAAACTCAGATTAGCATAGTTAACAACCTTATCTATACAATACTTAACATTCTTATTTAGAACATAATCATTATATTTTGAAGGTAAAACAGGTTTTCTACTAGTCCTCCTAACTGTTTGATCTGTTGCTGGTTCTGGTGACCACCCAAATAATTGATGATAACATGAAATATTTAATACTTTTTCATATCAAAATCTCGCGTTTATTGCCATGCTTTATATCAATTTTATATGAATTCGGTATTTAATTCATTTATTTTGCGAATTCAAGTAATTTACGCAATGAAACAGAAAAGATGCGGAAAAACGGCTTTTTATATCAAAATCCGCATTATGGAAGAATTACGGCGTAATTGGCCCATATAGATCACGCCGTAATATTATTACATGTGAAATAATGCTGACGAAGACATTACGGCGTAACGTCCCGCAAGAGTTACGCCATAATCAATTATTAAATACGAAGATTTGGTGCTGACGAGGCATTACGGTGTAACGTCTCTTAAGAGTTACGCCGTAAAATATTATTATGGAAAATATATTTATTCTGACTCAGGGTTGCGACGTAACTGGACTATTTAATTACGCTGTAACATATTTTTACACTACAAGATAGAAAGCCACGTCAGAAGGTTTACGGCGTAACGTGGTCGATGCCGTTACGCCGTAAAGTATGACTCATGGCAGGGACTATTATTATGCAAAAGCTACAAAGTCTCATGGAATATTTATAACATATCATGAAGACGAGGGACCTCGGTTGACAAAGTTTCAAAGTTCATTACTATTATAAGTAGATCATAATGTGACACATTATGAGATATATTGGATTCGGTGGTGAAGTGAGCCGAAAATTAAAAAAGGAGAAAAGAAGCTGTTCGCAACAGGTTCGGGGTTTGTCATGTCGTTTGACTAGGGAATCGAGAGCATTAATCCAACACAGTTTGTAATCATACTTCAATTTATTTTGGTCAGATATAATCACCCATATTATTTTGATTGAGCAGATCATGCGATTTAATTTATTGTTGCTATGTTATTAATTGTGCTTTATTATTTGTTCTTGGCATTTAATTATTTAATTATCTTTTGATTTATTAAGTTATGATCTCTTTGTTTTATCGTTTTCTTAATTATTTTATGTAGTGCGTTTAAGTGATCCTTGTGCTCTGTATATGTATTAAGTTGAGGTCAAGCTAATGAATGATCAATATTCATTGGTGGTCGACCCATGACCCCTTAACATGGATACCCATATATGGAGTGCAAACTAATAAGGAGACCACCTATTTAGGATTAAGCGTATCTCATAAGATAATTGGCTATAAGATCGCGACCAGACATTGCACTAGAGATCATTGTAATTAAATATGTTCTTCCTTTCTAGTTGTCCACCACTATACTAATTCCCTTTTCGACAAGCAAGGCTTACCACCAAAACAACTCCAAAATAATCTTAAACAAACTCAAGCATGTTTTCTTTCCTTCTTTCTTAGGTAGAATAATAAAATCAATTAGACAAGTAGAGGCACAAATCGTTATTTGGGTCGACACCCGTACTTACCAATCACTACACTATATACGATAGGATACACTGCTCTTTAGTGCGTAGAAATAGTCAAGGTAGTTAGGGTTTTATACATGTAAAACCTGACATAGTTTTTATTTAAAAGAAATTACGCATCAAGTTTTTGGCGCGTTGCCGGAGAACGGTTTTTGTTGTTTTTGATTGTTTGATTGATCTATGTGTGTTTGTTTGTGCTTGTGTGTGCTTGAACCTTCTATTCTTCTCCTATTTATGTGTGCTTGTTTGTTCGTGTGAAATAATAAAAAAATATTTCGTCTCAGACTTGGTTATGACGTAACTTGGTAGTGCTTGTTGCGACATATTGGGTTACCAAGTTTGGGAAACCAAAAATAGTTTGGGCATTACTTGAATCTTTAAAAAATATTTTCTAATGCCGCCTCTGTTTTAATATTGAGCCTGATAACCTTAATGTTTTTATTCACGTGGTATTATTCATGAGTCAAGTACTTGCCAATATTGTATGTTCCTCTTCTTTTGCTCAGTTTTATTGCACATTTAATGCACGAGTTTGTTAGTGTGTATGTTGAGCAATTATTTACAGGTTGAGGAGACATATGGATTGGACATGTGTGGAGATGTCCAAGTTGCTTGTGTTGGAGGTTTGAGTCTAACTTAAATACTCGGTGAAAAAGAAAAGCGCTTTTTGGGAGACAACCCGACCTATCCTATTAGTTTAGTATGTAGTTGGTTTTGTATTTTTCTTACTTGGTTTTGCAGGGGATGGATTTTGAGGGGCCATTCGACTCATATTATGTGGTAAAATAGTTACTGATATACAGCAGGTTACGACGTAACTCTTACAGTTAAGGCGTAACAAATGAGGTTACGACGTAATTCGCACCACGATTACGCCGTAACTAATTATATTAATTTTTCAAAATTTTTGCCATATAATTACGACGTAACTGACTCTGACGGTTACGCTGTAATCCCTTCCTGAGAATCATTAAATTGTTTGAATCTTTATAAAACCGTATATATTGGTAAATGAACTTTGTGGGTATGTTCTTGATGTAAGTCAATAATATACATAATAATATCTAAAGTATATAAAATTCCAAAACTACCCTTGAGGACAAAGGTAGTAGGAAAAATCTTACAAAAATACTACACGTTTTAACCGGTAAGTGATTACCGGGTCGTTTTCCCAAAGACTTATGAAATTGAGACCTCGTTTGTTATTTGGACAATGACTTGAATTGGTTCAAAGATGATTTGTTTTCTAAAATCCTAAAAGTGAGCAAATTAAGGGACAATTAAACCTAACTACAAGAAATCAATACGGAAAAGTAAATTTTAACTAAAAACGCAAAACGGGAATCCTAAACGGGACCTAAAAACCCTAAATTATCAAAATTAAGCCTAAATGATCTTTTTGGTTTTTATAAGATTTAATTGACTAAAAGCTAGAACAAAGGAAACTAGAACAAAAACGAATGGGTTTAAAGCTAAAAACGTGAAGAAAACAAGAACGGGATTCAATCCCGTTCTTTAAAAAAAACAAGATTTTGCAATTTTAACCCTACTAACGCAAATCTAATTTTTCTAAGTCCTAAATGTTAAAAGAAAATTTTCTAAAAAAGAATTTTATTTTTTTGACTTTTTTATAATTTTTTATGAATTAAAAATGATTTTAACACAATTAAATGTTTAAAAATACCAAACTATTTATAAAAATCATGAAAAAATTACGAAAAATAGCTTGAACAATGAGGAATCTAGGAAAAATGAGCTTAGACACAGCTTATCGAATAAGCTTAGAAACACAGCTTATCGAATAAGCTGTGAAATAAGCCAAAATGGCTTATAAGTTTAAATGCCTAAAATGTGTATAAAGCATTAAATGTGCAAATATAAAA
>BQNB010151776.1:0-15856 GCA_026074375.1 Tanacetum coccineum | reverse complement strand
TAGGCTAACACAAGAAAGTCAGACACCTAAAAAGATTGAAGATATGACTATCGCCGAGTACTTGGAATACGAGAAAAAGGTAAATAAGAATCACATCAGCGATACTAAATCATATCTTCCTGCCTATCTTGGCAAAAGTACACCAACCTATGACCCAATCCGGGAATTTGCTAGCTACTTTGGTCCTAACCAACCAGGCGCCGAGTCCGATTGTGATTCAGAAGATATGGAGGAAGAGGTTGAATACATGACCGACGATGAAATAGTCATGAGTGAGCAAGAGGGAAGTAACCATGGGTATACTCAAAACAATCAACACTTTGAAGAAAAGGATGATGTTGACAAATGGTTGAACGCTGAGATAACAAAACACATGAGTATGCAAGGAGTGGAGAACATGAAGGATGCCTTAATTAGCATCATTAAGTCCATTAGACAGGAAATGAAAGATGGTATCATAAAAAGGCAATTCGAAGCCTCGATAGCTAGTGTAAGTGATGAAGTATCTTCCATCGCCAGTAATGAAGTGGACAGAGCAGATGACAACACTCCGAATACTGCACTATGTCGGTTACCCAAGGGACTAAGCCCATGAAGTTTTCTTCTTCCTTTCAATATTAATAGCCATAATCTTTATGCTACTACCACATTAGATGCTAAGGATAATATCATGCCACAAAGAGTTTATGAGTATCTAGGTTTAGATAAACTCAGAGATACAAGCACCTTAGAAAATACGACAGGAACTAATGAGCCCTTAGGAACTGTCAACATTATAGTGAAATTTGGGGAGTTAGAATTTCCGTGTAATTTCATTATTAAAATGGCTAAAGATGTTATAATCTTAGGAAAACCATTCCTCGAATCGACTCGTGCCCAAATTGATGTTTTCAATGAAGAAATTTCATTTGAAATAGGCAGTAAGAAATTTAAATTCAACATAGATTCTTACTAGAACATTGAGAAAATTTACATGGTAGACATTGGACAAGAGGAGGAAACCTTTAATCCTCTTGAAATAGGAATAGACTTATTCTCTTATGAATCCCCTGCATGATTAGAGTTTGAACAAAGAGCTAGTTCCTATGGCACTCCTAACCCACAGGTTGAAATTGCAGTACCAATTAGTTTTTCACCAGATAGAAGATGATTAGTTAAGAGATGGCATGTATGCAAACCTATTCATGTAACCTATGATGACGAAAGTAGTAAAGATTGTGGGATGTGGCCGACATGTGACCCTGACTCAAAATTCTGCTTTGAATATAATGAAGTATTCGGGGTAAACGAGCAGGGGTCACTTAGGTGATGGATATGTTTTCGCGATCATGAAAGACGAATCGTGAAAGGGAGTTACATGGGATTTGCTGACTTTCTTCAAGTTCGTTATGGACGACAGAATATTGATGATACAACACGGGAACAAAGGTATTATGAATGGGTAGCCCAAAACTATGAGTTTAGTAGACATCAGACCCTTACATTAACAAACTTGAACGATCATTACCAGTACAATACAAATGATCCAATACCAACACCACAAGGACATCAGAAACAAGGAGATGATGAACCACGACCTATAAGGCCACGTCCATGCAATTATTCATTTGAAGAATGGCTGAAAATCAAGATAGGGGATAACAACCTACATGAATCCGGCTGTGAATTTATTTCAACGAATGGATTTTGGATAGTTACGATGTTGAGGAGGAATATGCAAGGGAGATTGGTAACCCATATTCCAAAATATTTGACGAGTACAACAGGATGTTCAATAATGAGATTGGACATTTGTCAAATGAGTACATCTTAAGAATAGGAAAGAAAGGGTATGTTCTGGACGATGTATGGGAAAAATGTCAACAAAACTACAGGAAAACCAATGAAGCATGGCACGACGAGGCATACGAGGAGGAAGAAATGTGGCGAATTAGAGACGAGAAGACCGAATACGATCCCCCCTATGTTAACATTAAAACTTTTGAAGTAAAAAAATATTCGTTTAAAGGAGGACGTAGTTTTATATGCATTACTGATCGTGAGGACGAAGCCCCACCATTAGGTCGTGTGAATGGAGCCTGATTTAAAGCTATGATTCGGAAAGAACTAGAGGGCAATAAGTATGTTCACGAAGTAACATAGGAGGGGCATGAGTCTAACTTAAAGACTCGTTAATAAACAAAAGTGCTTGTTGGGAGATAACCCGTCCTTTATTTAATGAAATTTCCTTTTTGCATTAGTTGTTTTGCATGTTTCTTACTTTGTTTTGCAGAGTCCAGAAGCTAGGAGGCAATTATCGAGACAGACTCGACTCATAATCATGTGGTAACTTTGCTGAATTTGCAGGAGTTATGGCGTAACAACTTTAGTTACGCCGTAACCACTACAGTTATGACGTAAACCATTTCATGGTTACGCCGTAACACCTTAAAACTTAAATTTTTTACCACTTGATTACGGCCTAACCACCGGAGTTACGTTATAACCTCCTTCTGAATCCTTAAAAATTTATGTTTTAAAAATGTCTAAACCTTATATATGTAAATGGACTTTGTGAGTATGTTCTCTGGAAGCCCTCACGAGACTAAACTCGTCCACTTGGGCCACCAAGTGGTTTAAAAGGCTTGTTGCATATGCTAAATGCAACCGTGATTCCTAAAAAAGTGAGTTAGGTTTGTATTTCATGTACACTTCATAATTCTTGTAGAATCTTGTTAATAACGATATAATACTGACTATGGTTTGTTTTTGTGATCATCATAGTGGATAAGAGCTGCGGAAGACTAAAAATAAAGGTATTTCCGCCAAATTTCAAAATCTAAGCAATGCTCAGGGAGTTTCTTGTCTTAAATTCTCACTTTTTCTTTTTTATTTTTTCATTTCCTTTAAAGTACACAAGTTATATTGTACAAATCAAGTAGGGGGACGGGAGTAGAATCTATACTTTACGTATTTTTTGTGCCTTCGAATTTTTTAGTTTTCTTTGAAAATTAAATGCTAATTTTAAAATTTTTGACAAAATTTTTCTAAATAACTAGAACTAATCTTTGCGATGCAATTACCCTTTATTATACTTGGTGAGATTTATGCTTAATATTTCGTTTCCATCATATTACTCAAAAAACCCACCAAAATATTAATTGTGCCGGTAGTATTGTAGACTTTAGAACTTGGCATGTACATCATTTCGAGACCTAATTGATTAGCAAGAATAGATAGTTCAAGAAGGCAACGCTTAGGAAATCACCTAAATAGCCTAAATGTGGTGCGGTTTATCGACGATGTGTACAACTGAGCCTTCAACCTCTATCGTGAAAACCCCTTTTGTTGCCAACTCATTATTATGCAGGAATAACCCCATAGATCACCCAAGTTGGATAAACCAATCTATGTTTTCACCATTACTCTATATGTTTCGTTACACCATTTCACCTTAGCCTACCCTGTAGTCTTTATTTTCTTTGTGTTGGAATCTCTGGCTACTTAAGTCTATGTTGGCCGGGGGAATGGGGAACACGGAATATACATGTATGCCATTCGGCGAAAGATCAATCATTTATGGATATAATAAATATAAAGACCGAACCCCTGTAAACACCAGTTTCTTGTCTTAATTCTACTATTTCCTTTTTTATTTCATTTCCTTAATGTACAATAGGGACATTGTACAAATCAAGTGTCTTAGAACTAGTTCTACTCTTTTCTTCATTTTCTTCATAATATAAAGAGGGTGAAACAAAAAGCCACCCATGTGCTAAAAATGTAAAGATGGTGCAAAATAAAAAATAAAAAAATAGAACTAGTAGCCCATTATTGCACCAAGACATCTCAGTTATTATGAAGAATGGAGCTAGTAGCCCATTATTATACTAAGGCATTCCAATACTCATGAAGAATGAAGCTAGTAACCCATTATTAAAGATATTTTCAGACTTAAAGTCTTGGACCCATGGATGGACAGTGGCTAGTTATGACAACCTTAGATTATTTTAGACTATTTGTTTTGTGTTTCTATTAACAATCATTAAATGTGTATCCCATGTCTATCCTAATAGCTTTATCACCCTTTAAAAACCATATTACCCTTGTTGCCTTTAAGAATTATTTAGACCATAATTCTAACTGGTTTAGATTTGTGTATTTTCTAAGCTTATGATAGAATACATGCTATGACTATTCAATTGAGCGATCACCCCGAAAATAAAACACTTAGGCTAGTGGAGAGCTGTGTGACTTTTTATCTCCTTTTGTGAGGTGTTCGGCTTTGATATTTTCTAGCATAAGAGTTTTATAAATTCATTTCTTGAAGTTATTCTCGAGAAATCTTTTTATGAAATGTTTTAACAGGTTCTACTTGAGGGCAAGCAGAAGTCAAGTGAGGGGATATTTGATAACATCAAATATTTAATACTTTTTTGTGGCAAAATACCCCCTATATTACCTGCAAATGTATCACTAACACTTGAAAACGAGATATTTTCTAGCATTTTGTAGTTTTCAGGTGAAATGCAAAAAAGTGATAAGAAACCAAGGAAAAAGGACTGAAATTGTAAATTCTAAAGAATGTTACAGCGTAACACCAAAAATGGTTACACCGTAACATAAATTAAGCAAGTACGAAGATCAAGGAAGACTTTACGGCGTAACACAATATCTAGTTACGCCATAACCATATATTTGGAAGGAAATCTTGTCAAAGTTATAGTTACGGCGTAACACCTTATCCAGTTATGCCGTAACCAACTATAAGATCGCATATATGGAATGAAGATCACATACTATGGACCATTATTTGAAGTTACTGGCCGTAACACCATATCTGGTTACGCCGTAACAAATTGTTTAAATATGGAATGCCGTGTATGATGGTTATGACATAACACATTTATAAGTTACGCCGTAACAAGTTCGATACCTAAAAATAGAGGCCTCATCCAAGCTATTCCGACATCACTTCCTCCACAGCCAATTGGAGAGGCGACAAAGGCTTCCAACCTTCGAAGAATTCCACTTGGAGTCTAAGAGAGATCACACTTTACTTACTTTTTGTATTTAATCGTTCAAATACGAATACTGTAAGAATTATGAGTTTTCAATCTATGATTTCTTCTATTTCTTGCTGTGTTTTCGTTACCATGAGCGGCTAAGCACTTAAAGTGCTGGCCTAGTTATGTAATTACTGTTGTTATGATGTTTGTTTCCTGTTAGATTATGGTTTCATTAGATATTCCTTGACTATCGTGTAACCCTGGGTTTTGGTAGTACGGGTGGTTTGGACCTAGCTTGCCCCATTATTAGATTATCTAGTCAATATGGGATCCAATGGGTACTAGGGAGGATCACTAACTCCTTACCTAGTGTAGGAACTAACCGGTCACCGCACTTATCACTTAATATACTTAAAAAGCACAGGAACTCTTTCAGAGAGGGTTAATAATCTTTATAGGTTATTAGATATGTTTTGGGAATAGTTGGGATTAATCACTGCAACCTGGATAACCTACCTCCCAGATGATTTGGGACTGATTCGGAATTGCAGGGAGTATAGGATAGACTATATATGCATATTCAAGTCTATCGACCTTAGAAACCACTAATGAAACCATAGTTTAACATTGCACAGGAAAACGTTTTCATAACAATAGTAATGAAGTAACTAGGTTAGCACGTTTTCTCTCTTGATATCTCCGACTCTTTTACTTTCCAGTTATTTATTTTATTGTTATTTATTTCAAATCAAAAACCATTTTATAAACGTGACATTTCAAATTAAAACTAATTACAACTTAGCTCTTGGGACGACCTCGGATTTAGCATTCTGTACTACTCGCGATCGGGTTCTCTGCCCGTTAGTGCGTTGTCAGGTAGATCGAGTTTTATAAATTTAAAACTTGGTAAAAATATATTTTAAAATAAAATACGCATCAGCGTATATCTCTTTTCTCATCATGGATGTCTTGTGAAGTTAGGGCACGGATACGCTGTAGCTTCTTGCTAGATACGGCGTATTAAGGTTAAACAAGTTGGTTCTTCTTCGTTGACCAAAGTATTATATACGGCGTATCGTTGATGTGGATATGTCGTATTCTTTAAAGTCAGGCAATGGTCTTTTAGTTTGTCAAAGTCTTGGATACGGCGTATGCTTCTAGAATGATACGGCGTATAGGTTGTCAGAATCAGTAGACTTTCTTGAACTCTTCGTTTGTGCTCCAAAATGCGTGCCTTTTAGCTAACTTTCTCAAAATGCTCAATAATTAGTGCAATTAATAAATATAATCAATTATGTACCAATTCTTATATAAAAGAATGTAAAACGAGCAATAGAGACGGGATAAATGATGCTATAAAATAGACGTTATTTGATATCATCAAATATCCCCCCACTTGAATCCTACTTTTCCTCAAGTAGACTTTAGAATTTTCTTATAAAAATGTATTCCAAACGAATGTTTGGGATTTTTCCTTTAAGTATTTTTATTCAATTACTAGCACACAACCAAACACCTCACGAAAAAGGAAAATGAAATCACTCAACTAATCTATGTGGTAACATTTTCGTAATTCGCTCAATTGCTCGGTCGTAACGAGTATTCTATCATAAGCTTGGCAAGGATACACATCTCCACCACTAGAGCTAATGAGTAACAAGTCTAAAAAGGTAAATTGGGTTAATATGATAAGGTTTAAGGGTTGATCATTCTTTTTAATCTCTATCGATACCAATACTCCAGAAAAGGGGACAAAACCACAAATGCACGCCCAAATTCATGACCGCAACACTTGTGATTGCTCACTTCTTAACTCGAATAAGCTAAAGAATATGACTAGTAATTTTCACCAATAGTAGTAAACCAACAAGGGTGACAAAACCACATATATACACATCCAAATCCATGAATGAGACATATGTGATTGCTCACTCCCTCATTCGAGTAAAACCAAAAGTTAGGATAAAGAACAATATAGGGTAGGGATTAGGCATGGGAAATATTCATAATTGGTGTAACATATAATAACAAAACAAATAGATACGCTCAAACAAATAAAGAACAATGTTGTTAGCCACTTTCCCGACCGTACCCATGAAAAAGACACAAATTATAGACTAACTCACACTTTGACATGGAAAACACACGCTTTGGTAGACACGAATAAGACTCATAGATGCCTTGATCATATTTAAAAACAAACCTAGTTGGCGTTCCCATAACGACCAACTCCCAATCATCCATAATATAATATACAACAATAGTGGTGACATCTACCACTTTATACATAAAATACATAGTTGGTTTATATTTTGACCAACTAGAAATAATATACAACATAACTTTACATCGTTGGTTTATAACACGTACCAACGAATAATCAATCCTCATAAATAATAAAATCGGTTAAGTTTAGACGAACCGGTTATCTCACAATCCTCTACTTTTTTCTCTCTTATATTTTTTTTTGTATTTTTTTGTTTTTTCGATTTTTTTTACTAAAACTGAAAATGCATAAAGGTGTAATTTCACCATTTCACGATCATAATAAATCCAGATAATATTTCCGTAATGCTCAATACTCAGAAATAAAAATAATAGTGAAAGTAGTAAAACATACAGAAAATAAAAATACACTACTTCCCCCTTTTATTGCATTGTGCAATTCCCGACCTAACCAAAGATAGAAAATACGCACATGAACACAGGAAATACATACTTTTACACTAAAACAACTAGCAACCGATTAAGGACATAATCTATAGGGTAGGCTAAGGTGTAACGAAACAAATATTTGGTGGTGTAAGAAACGAAAAGAATGGCTCAGAAGGTTTTTCTAGGGGTATCTTACTCTAAAGATGAGAGTAAACAAAAGGGGTTTATACGGGGATTAACTAACCAGTGTAGTTAGTTAATATCACAATATTTGTAGGCTTTTTGGTGTAATCCTAGAAATTTACCAATTTAGAAAGCTCACTCCAATTATATAAATAATACTCATTACGGTGGTCTCGAATAGTATACCAAGCCAAGTTCTAAAGTTTACTACAGTCACTGGCACACTCATTTATTTGTGGAATTTTGGGTATAAATTAGGAAACGGAATAGGCTTAATCCTCACAATATAGAAATAAGGGTTATATGTGCGGGTTATGCAACTAATAATCTCACAAAAATATGCTAATTTTTTTAAATTTAAGTATAAATTAAGGATATTATTGTAAAAATAAGGACAAATAGTGTTCTAATTCTCCTCCCCCACTTGAGATATACAACGCCCACGTTGTATAAATATAACATGAAAAATAGGAAATAAAAGAATTAGAACAGAAAACTCCCTTGAGATTTGCTCGGTATGATCCTCCATGATGCGTATATGAGTAACTCGAGTAAGATCCTACCCTGATGCGTATATGAGTAATAATGTGGTTGTAAATGCGGAGGACGGTGGGGGGTAGGGGGGGTGGTTTTTGGGTTTTAATTTTTTGCGGGGTGGCGGGGAGGGGGGTGGTGACTGAATTACCAGCATGACTACAAACACATAGAATTCCAGAAATATAAAAGTGGGTTGGTGGTTTTATAGTTTTTTTTATATTTTTTTGAATTGGCACTAAATTTTATCTATCGCCCCCAAGCCACGTTCAGTATGTTCCTGTAATATAATTTTAGAAAACAACAGCAATTTAATCTCCAAATAAACGTCGGTCAGAAAAGTAAAAATAAAAAAGAAAACTATACAGGGAAGGTCGATAACGCCATATCCATGTTTCCAAAGGATACATAACCGTAATTAAAAACCTATAAGAAAAACAACCTAAGTACCCGCAAGAGGTCGAAAACCGCCGTAATAACCAAAATCACTGTAAAATGTCGAATATCGATAGAGGTTCAAACAATAATGTTAGATAGTGAAAGCCTTGTAGCAGGTAGAGTTCTTGATCACATCGATGATAACTTGAAAATTAAATGTTTGTGGGAAAAAAGTATTAGCTTCCTTATGTGGCACAGTAGTCTCCAGTCTAACATTGGTAATACTGATCTTGACTCTTTCCTTAGATGGAACCCACTTTTCATCACGAGCAGTAACTTGACGAATTTGTTCTTGATTCACGATTCTGCTTAAGAATTAACCAATACAGTTCATATACACAACATATATATTTTACTGATTAAATTGATTATCCTTGATGATTTGATTGTAGACTGTGATTATGTTTCATGCAATTATGTATGTATTAATGCACTCTATGAGTAAAGTCAACTAAGGTTAATGGTCAAGGTCAACTCTATGAATAAAGTCAACTCGACAAGTCAAAGTGAACCTAAGATAAACTTTCAATTAGAGATTAATTAACACATAAACAATCAAGGCACAAGATGAATTATGACATAACAAACAAGTTTTACACAAATTTAAAAAAAATAGGCAGCGTTTCTTTTCATGAAATGTCATATTTCGCATAGAATGTTACACCTGTCATGTTTCGCATAAACATACATGTTTCGCACAAGACAATGCATACATATTTCGCACAGAGTAATCAAAACATATTTCACACAGAGTGAACAAAACATATTTCGCATAGTTTGGCCCTAACGTGTTTCGCATGGTTCATACATTACATATTTCGCATGGATCATACATTACATATTTCGCATGCTTCAAAAATCCTAACATAGGTTTTACCAATCAAAAACCTTTGAGAATTTCTCACACATATCACAAATCAAACAAGAACATCACAGAATCAATTTTATTAACTTGGAACAACATTCGAGCTCATTTAACCAATTTTTAAGCACAAACCAAGAAGAAACACAAATCAAACGAAATAAGGGACATCTTAGGAGGCATATACCATGACTTAAAGGACAGTTTACAGATCACAAACACACAAATCATTTCACATGAGCAAACTTATAGCCATTTTAGTACAAACGCACCTATGAACCACTTTTCCAAGTAAAAGAGATCTTAGGGAACAGGATATACACAACAAGGGTACAAGAGAGCTATAATGAAGCTAATTACTACAAACCCACAAACAAACACACAAGATATACATGTTACGCATCATTTAACTCAAAAGAATCAACATATCTTATACACACGTTAGAATTATCGAAAACTGTTATACACGAGTCCTAAATGCACCCTAACAAGCAAAACCCCTCAACTAATTTGAAGAAATCTTACCTTTTATCTTTAAGAACCCTAATTCGAATTTAGGTCATTTCTAGAGATTTAGCTAGTTTTAATTCAATTCCTTTTGAGAAAGTAATGTTAACAGGTTTTTAAACGTATTAGTGTGTACCTTAGTTCTTAAAATCGAGTTTTGAATTTGAGTGATGATGCGTGCGAAATGTGTTAGAGGGAATTGGATGTGTTTGGTTTTGTGTAAAGAAAGTGTGTGTGTGCGATTTGTGTAACAAGGAGGGGATAACCGGCCTAAGTTACGAAAATGGCACAAATGGTCCTTGTTCTTTGTCACATATTCTACTTTCATTTTAAACTTATTCCTAAGTCTAAACAAGTTATAGCAATGACATATTAAGCCCCTTAAATTGCCAACTTAGATTCTAAGTCCTAGATTTTGCCATTTAGTCTCTAAACCAATAACATCTTAAGCCCATTTGAGTTAACAACTACATTAACTCCCCTTTAATTGACGATCCGTTATTCTTAAAAACTTTTCCTTTTATTTCGTGATGACTTTTGAAAGAATTTAAAATTTTCTCCCCTCAAATAATGCTCCGTTTTCTATTTAAAGAGCTGTAGACATTGTTTGAGTGATAGAAAATTCTTTTAAAATCTTTTCTGATGAAAAACTGAGATGATTAATTATTTTTGAAATACAACAAGATTTCTCTCATTTTAAACAAATAAATGCACTGAAACGTACACTTATTGTATATAGGAAGCACGGGTTGAGTTGCAAAGTAAACACAAGCCTTTGTATGAATCTATAGTAATTCATACCCGAGAAAAATAAATTTCCCGTTGTGAGGTCAAGTTTTCTTTTTGGCAAAATACTTGCCTTTAAGTTGAAGAACAGGTTGCTATATGAAATAACAGCAAGCCAATGACATGTTTTGAAAACGGTTTGAACTTCTGCTCGAACTTTATTTACAGCTTCGTATCATTATTAAATGACATTTCTAAAGCAGTAAATATTATCGATTTTCAGAAGACATGTCATGAAAAACATATTTTTGGTATTTTCTTGTTTTATATTTATGTATTTTCTTTTTGTAAAGTTTTATAAAAATGAATAATCTTTTTGTGTTTTTTTGATTTTTCTTATTTACAAATGATACATAGGATACATAACGAGTTACCACCTGATGTGTCGTTGTGTGATGTATAATTTTATGATTCAGGTTTTAAATTTATATTTTGCCGACTTAACCAAAAACAACACTTTAACGGGCAGTGTACCCTGTCGGTGGTAGATTCGTGGTAAGTAGGGTGTCGAACACTTAAAGCGAGGTTAAATCTCTCAATTTATTAATATTTTGGTTATCTAATCTAAATTAATTCTAATCTAAGTCAAACCTGTGCTAATCCTATGTTTGTTCTAATCCTAATTCTAACAGGTAAAAGGGGGTTTCAGCCTGAGAGACTAGCACGTGTTTGGTGATGACTACAATCAATTCAAGACACTTTAACCTACGCAAGCAAATTAACAGAAGATAAAAGAGCGGTCAAGCCTTATGATAGAAAACTGTATTAGCCATCATTAATCCGATTAGAAGTTGGTTTGTTTATTTAGTGCGATGATTACTTATCTCGAGGTGGCATATCATTCTTAGACTTAGGCGGGACTTCATCCTAAGACCTAAACACATTAATTCTGTCACAATTAAAGTGACTTAAGGCGGGACTCACCTAAGACCTAAACAACTTTAAATCTACAATTAAAGTATCTGCAAAAAAGCATCCCCCCCCCCTTATAAAAAATATTGATTTATAATTTCATCTAGAGGACGACACGTGTATGTCACGAACGAAACCCTAGCTCGCAGAGAGACTTTAACCCACTTACTGGCTTTTAATGATAACTTGTCATATAGGTCTAGTCACAATCAAACTATACTAATGATCAGAACTACAATTAGGTTATATCTTTAAGCCACTACTTCTACGGTAATAAACCAGTTCAATCAGGCAAAGCTAGACATTCTAGTTGATCCTAGTTTGTTCCACCTATACGCATTAACTAATGGAGAGGCCATCCCCGGACTCTTAAGCCTACGCCCAAAACAACACCAAAGGTCAGTCAGCGCATTAAATATGTAGGTCTAGACCCATTGAATGATAGGATACATACTTAAGCACAGTAAACAAGTATCAATGTGTATAAACATAATTCAATTAAATCAACGGTAAAAATTAAGCCAATCGAGATATAAACAAAACCAAACATTCATATCTTCATAATAATGGCTAATACCCGAAGGTATTAGCCTTCAAACATCATAATTCATACAAGAGTAATGGCTTAGCCAAGGTAAACTAACCGGAGTTACGAATGATCACCAAAAACTGCAATGATTACAAAATTATAAGAAATTACACGTTTGTCTCCTATGGATAGGGAAATGGTTGCAAGACCTCTTCTGCTCTTTTTCTTCTCCTCTGAACAATCAAATATGTGGTTTAGGAATCGAGAATATTATTTAGCACACTTAAAACTCGTTTTTTTTTTTATATTTTATTAAATTTTTGTAATATAGGGTCTATGGGTCTGGAGTCATGGTCGATAAGTATAAGGAGTTTCTTGGAGTAGGGATCCCGCTTTTAATATCTATTCAGAAGATTTTATTTCACAATAAATTGCTTGAAATACGCGTATTTGCCTTATCCCTGGATACGCATTATGGTTCTGTGTCCTTTGTGGTCTTTGATGAGTGCAGGCACAGATACGCCGTATCTTCCTTGATAGATACGACGCATTGGTTGTCAGAATAGTATTCTTCAAAATATCTTCGTTTAAGCTCCAGAATGCGTCTGCTCTTATTACTAAATATTCTACCAAGTACTACAATCCATAATTATTGCAATTCTTAAATACAAATGATTAAGTAACAATTCTTTGCAATAATTATACAAAATGGGTTAATTATATGGGATACATGATGATATAAAATAGACGTTATTTGATGTCATCACCACCATTACTCGTCCTTTTCGTCTGCCAAACATTTTAGCATTTTAGAAGACACACTTCTCATTCCAAGCTTGTTGATAAGAAAGTCAAGTCGTTCTCGTCCCAATGCCTTGGTAAAGATATCTGCCAGCTGATATTCTATTCTGACAAAATACAATTCAACCACCCCATTTTCCACTTGCTCCTTGATGAAATGGTATCTGATGTTAATATGCTTCGATCGAGAGTGTTGGACTTTGTTACAGCATAAGGGAATGGCACCTTTATTATTGCAGTACAGTGGAATTTTGTTAAATGAAAGGCCATAATCCGTCAATTGTGATCGCATCCAAAGTGTTTGAGCACAACATCCGGATAAGGAAATGTATTCAGCTTGTGTACTGGATATTGTAGTGCTCTTTTGTTTCTTTGACGACCAACTCACTAATCTATCACCCAATAGCTGCATACTTCCAAATGTACTTCTTCTGGTATCTTGGTAACCAGCTTGATCAACGTTTGCAAAAGCTGTTAGTGCAATACAAGAATCCTTCAAGTACCACATTCCTATGTTAATGGTACCTTTTTGGTATCGAAAGATTCGCTTAATTGCATGTAAGTGCTTTTTGGTAGGCTTGGCCTGATACCGGGCACACATGCAAACATCAAATACAAGGTTTGGTCGACTGGCAGTCAGATACATAAAGGAGCCAATCATACCACGATAACGTGTGGGATCAACTTCTTTCCTTGTGGATTTGCATCCAGTTTGGATTTCTCCACCATGGGAGTATCCACAGGGTCACAGGTTTCCATACCATACTTTTTAATTATCTCAAGAGCATATTTGGATTGGTTAAGAAAGATGCCTCTGGGACTCTGAGAAATCTAAAGTCCTAGAAAAACGACATTTTTCCCATCAAAACATCTTACATTTTGAACACATTATTTTAGAAAATGTTTCACAAAGCGACGAATCAGTAAAAGCAAATATTATATCATCTACATAGATTTGTACCAGTAAGATGTCTTTGCCTTCTTTCAGAGTGAATAACGTAGGATCAACCATGCCATTGGAGAACTTTTGGGAGAGTATAAACGTTGATAACAAATCATACCTAGCCCTTGGAGCCTGCTTTAATCCGTAAAGAGCCTTCTTGAGCTTGTACACATGATTGGGATTATCTTGATCTACAAATCTATCTGGTTGGCTGATGTAGACCTCTTCACGTAGTATACCATTTAAGAACGCGGTTTTCACATCCATTTGATAGACGATCATGTTCATGTGAGTGGCATATGCAATAAAGATACGAATGGAATCTAGTCGTGCAACTGGAGCAAAAGATTCTTCAAAGTCGATGTCGTCTTCTTGACGATATCCCCTTGTAACTAACCGAGCCTTGTTTTTCAAAACACCTCCTAGTTCGTCTAATTTCACCTTAAATATCCACTTCAAAGTGATTATCATGACACGATCTGGACGAGGAACGAGCTCCCAAACTTCAAGACGTTCGAACTCATTTAATTCTTCTTGCATGGCTTCGATCCAACAAGATTCTTTTAAAGCTTCTTTGTAAGTTTTTGGTTCAACAAAAGAAAGGAAAGCATCGAAGTAGCAAAACAGGGCTTCGTTTTGTAGTTGATGACGTGTGGAGACAGGTCGTGAGGGATTGCCAATTACATTATCCAACGGATGATCCTTCGTCTATTTACTGAGGTGTTCAGGTGGTTGATTGACTGAGTGCACATTCGTTGGAATAACATCCCTTGAAGAAGATTCTTTAGAATTTGGTTCTGGAATTGTAACACCAAAGAAGGGATCGTTATCGAGAATTGCAATTTCAATATCATGAAACTCTTCTTTAACACCGGAAGGAATAACTGGAGGTTATGTTTCTTGAGGGGTTTGTGAGGTACTTGGAGATGGTGCATCTTGATTAATTGATGTCGAGGAAGGTGAATCGGTTGAATCAGCAGGATTTGGAGCAACGACTGCAGGAACTGAAGAAGCAACACTAGATGGAGGATTAAAGTACTCATCAAACATTGGCTGAAACAAAGTATCCCAGTCCTTCTTTGTTGGTGGGACATACGGTGTTGGAGAAGGAGGGTTTGGCACGAGTCCTGAACTAAGTATTCCAGGAGTCAAGAGTTGAGGCTCGGGTCCTGAACCGAATTGTTTAGAAGCCATCACTGTCAACTCATCAAAAGTAACATGAATGGTTTCAATGATTAAACGGGTTCTTTTGTTGTAGATTCTATAAGCCTTTTTTGCAGGAGCATAACCAACAAAGATTCCAACATCAACTTTAGGTTTTAACTTACCAAGGTCTTCACTGTCATTAGTAGGATAACAAAGAGCACCAAAGACATAAAGATACGATAAGTCAGGCTTTCTATCATGGAGAAGTTCATCGGTTTTGAGTATAGCAAGCTGTTGCGACTCCTTCTGCCCAGAGAAATAACAGAACCTTTAAAAAGATCAACATGGTGCGAGCAACTTCCACTAAAGTACAGTTCCGTCTTTTGACAACGTTGTTTTGTTGTGGAGTGCGAGAAACTGATGTTTGATGTGAGATTCTAACTTCCTTATAAAAAGCTCTCAGTGTTTGATTGATAAATTCTATGCCATTATTAGTCCTGATGTTATGAACGGTTGCGTTCAGACGAACTTGAATCATTTTAAGAAATTTAATCACGAACTCTGGAACTTCA
>BQNB010151775.1:3468-15856 GCA_026074375.1 Tanacetum coccineum | reverse complement strand
CTTTCAACTAGTTTCTAACTAAATAATAATACTATACTCTGAACTAACTATTGACTCAATTAAAACTACATATTGTATTGTTAGCTGATGTCTAATATTAGCAGCCTAACTGATATTAAAGCTATGTCTTAAATTGCATGATACAGAATAAGTACACATCATACTATTTCGAATACCTGAAACATATTACTAATTAAGTACATAAGCATGATACTGAGTACATAAAGCACAATACTGACTCACTACATAAGACAAAATAATGCATGTGGCTGAGTACATAAAGCACTGGCTGAGTGTATAAGCACAATACTGAGTGTGTAAAGCACATACCGACTAAGTGCATAACTGACTGAGTGCATAAAGCACATACTGACTGAGTACTTGTAGTACTATACTGGCTGAGTACATAAAGCACTGGCTGAGTGCATAAGCACAATACTGAGTGTGTAAAGCACATACTAACATAGTGCATAACTAATTGAGTGCATAAAGCACATACTGACTGAGTACTTGTAGTACTATACTGGCTGAGTGCATCAGCACTATACTGACTGTGTACTTAAAGTACTATTCTAACTGATTAAGTGCATAAAACACTTTGCGTGTCTTATTAAATCCATAAGCATTATCTGCCCAATTGGAACTGGCTAATGTGTATAAACGCATCGCACGCCTGACTAAATGCATAAACACTTCGTGCGCTTTACTGAATGTATAAAGCATTTATCCCCATTCGGGACTGATGAATGTGCATAAAGCACTATTATTCCACACAGGACTAACTGAGACTAAGTTTATTACTAAACTGTTCAGAGTCCGGAATTGTTCATACATAATATTCATATATAAATTAAGGCTGAGCTTAATACTTGGGCATGATTGCAACATGACACTAAGTTGAAATTAGATAAATGCTGAAGCTGAGCTATAATAAAACACTGAGGTTGAGCTATGACAAAATACAGAGTATGACCCAACGGGCCGGCATAATAATAAATATGACCCATC
The DNA here is from genome assembly GCA_026074375.1 of Tanacetum coccineum. Lineage (NCBI taxonomy): Eukaryota > Viridiplantae > Streptophyta > Magnoliopsida > Asterales > Asteraceae > Tanacetum > Tanacetum coccineum. The sequence continues at coordinate 14,848 of BQNB010151775.1, read as the reverse complement.
GGTCAACATAAATTTAATATGACCCAACGGGTCGCCATAAAACCAAATATAACCCAACGGGTCGTCATAATACTAAATATGAACCAACGGTCAACATATATTGAATATGACCCAACGGGTCGCTATAATACCAAATATAACCCAACGGGTCGCCATAATACTAAATATGACCCAACGGGTCAACATATAAAGAATATCACCCTACGGGTACCATAATACTAAATATGACCCAACGGGTCGCCATAATACTAAATATGACCCAACGGTCAACATATATTGAATATGTCCCAACGGGTCGCTATAATACCAAATATGACCCAACGGGTCGCCAGAATACTGAATATGACCCAACGGGTTGCCATAATACTAAATATGACCCAACGGGTCAACATATACAGAATATGACCCACGGGTCGCCATAAGACTAAATATGACCCAACGGGTCAATATATACTGAATATATGGTACTAAATGTAACCCAACGGGTCAAAATATACTGAATATGCCACATGAGTCAAAATAATGCTAATATGACCACACAGGTCAACATGATACTTGACTTGCATATTTGACCACTAAGGTCACGTGGATACTTGACTTGCATATTTGACCACTCAGGTCACGTGAATTCTTGACTTACATATTTCTTGAGATATGACAAGGCATATATTTATTAAACACGTTTAATTTACTAAACATGTTAAATTAAAATCCGTTACTCACCTAGGCCGTATAATGCAAAATGAATGATTCTGAATACGCCTCGAGCACCTATATTATGATAGATGCACACAAAGGATATTACCAAATATCTAACACATAAACATGACATGAAAACCTAGCTATAACAATACGAGCACGACTAAGAACTAATGAACTAGCTATGACATAAATCATGTCGAACATGCACTAGTATGCTCGCGAACGAGCTAAGCTAACCAAGTCTTACCACTTGGTTCTATACTTCATAACATGAATAATAACCATATAGGCTGAGAACTTAAGTTATCATAGCATATAATCACCCGGAACTTGCAAAAACATTATATTATGTAATAATCATCAAGACATTTAGCAGAACATTGTTGGCATTTCTGCAGCAACCTGCAAATGACCCTTTTTGACTGACTTATACACATAACCATATCATGCGGCCATATACATCATAAATTAGACTCTTTCCCCTTTCCAAAAAGTTAAGCCACGCTTCAAACGGCGCTACGGTTGATTTTATACGAATTTTTAAAAATATGTTTGCTGCACGTTTCAGAATCTGTCATGTTGAACTAAAACTCACTTTCGACCTGTTTAACCTCTGAATCAGCCAAAACTCTAAACATAACAATAAAGTAGACACCTTAGGCTTTCCAGAAAGTCCGGCCATGATGTAATCCGAGTTTTTATCAATTTTATACGTTATTTCTAACACAACTAACCATTGCTAAAATTTTCTGCACTTTATCTAACATCATATAAATCAAAATCTCATTAAGGGGTGTTTAGTTTAACTCTAAACATCACATAAACACCTCCCAATCTGGTCCTAAATTAATTTCATCAAAATTTCAAATTATCAAACGCATGATCATAAGTCACAAAACCTATATTCATAAAATAAATTATGTAAAACACTTTAATAACATGTCCCCATATCCCACTTAATTCGAATTCATGAATTATCACAAATTTAACATACCTTGAATTTTGGGGAAGAACATAATAATCACTTGAAGTTCTTGATTCCTCATAACTCTTTTTATTGGGTCGTGTAACATGGGAAAATGAGAGGGAAAATGGGAGAGTTATCTCTCCCTGTAATGATTAAGTCATAAGCCCCAAGGGTATTTTAGTCATTTCCTCTATTTTTAGCTACATGACATGGTAACCCCTTATTATATAACCATGTTGCAAACTGAATCCCAACTATTTATCTCTTATTACATAATAAGTCCCCACTAACTATGTTATTAATTCCGTCAAAGTGGTACTTTTCTATTTATTCCAATAAAATACTTGACGTATCCAATAGCATTTTACATAAATCCACTATTATTTTATGTAAAAAATGGGATGTTACAACTCTCCCCTGCTTGGATCGCTCGTGTCCTCACGAACCATTGTTGTTGTAACTAAAGATATATTCTAAATTACTTAGGATCATCTGTAAGTACTCCCCCACTTAGGCTCATATTATTTATATTCTAACATAAAACTGATACTCCACTAATAAGGATCACACTAGCATTCATTTCCTTTATATATGTGCCAAATTTTCCAGCAGGTTTATAATAGGTACTTGTTATCAATGTTAAAATTATTTCTCTTGATCATCTGAACTCTGAGATTTTCTTGATTATCCTCTAAAAATAACTCGATAGGTTCATATTCATCTGTATTCTTGATGTTCATCTTGACTATTTTCTGAAAATATATCAAAATTTCATAAGCTGACGTTAAAAGAGAGGATGTTTTTACCTGGATTCGCATAGTATTCGCTAAAATGTCACATCCTAAAATTTGGTTTCATCTTGAATATCTCTTATTCAATGATCTGTATCCATTCTGACACGTTTTCATTTCAATCCTTTAGTCCTTTTCATGTAAACTGCTCAAATCCCTAAATGCTGAAATCCATATTTCATAATCTTTTTTTTAGTGCTCAATCTATTCTGGACATGCTGGAGTATCTAAACTATTCCTTTTATAATAACTGCCTGAAAATGATACTGTACATGATCTAATGCAATATTCATGATGCATTTAACACATAACCGCTCTAGTGAGCTCCCCGAGATATCTCAGGATCTCGATAACTTCATGTCATATCATGTGAATATTATCACGTTGATCAGGCATCATAATAGTTACACCATATAATCATGAACTTATCGCTATTACAATCTACCCAAGTCACTCAACTAAAACGTATCATCTATTGAACATAATCTGATATGTTTGCTGACTATATACTATACAATGATAATGTGTAACACCCCCAAAATAAGGTAGCAGCGGAATGGTAAAAATGGGATGCTACGTCAAAGTACAATAATCAAGATATAGGAAACGACCTTAAATGGATGTTAAAATAAAGTTTCATTCGATGCCATTACATAAATATCAGAGTTATCACATTAGGTCCCATATGTTTTAAAAGTCATAAACATTCCACATACATTTTTAATTAAACAAAAGCTTCATAATACCAAAAGATGACTTAAGTTCTTATAAAAGAATTATCTATGTTTATACTATCCATGATATCTTATGACATCTTTGACTTTACGTTACCATGTATACATGTTCATTTCCTATTCCTTCCTGATGGTATTCCTCCAGGTTTCTCATGACACTCATGATCTTTTCCGATTGCTTTTATACTTATTATCCAGGTAGATTCATATTATTACTTACATTGTTTTAAATACGTTCACTGAGCGTTATGCTCAGCCGTGTATTTCTTTCTTTTCTTCTACGGCAGGTATCTGAGGAGATTGGCTTGAGAGTGTGAGTTTTTTATAAGTGTGTGCTTGGGAAGGGCACCATTTAGCTTCCTTTCTTTTATCGCAGGACACTTTGATTTGCTTATTACTAATCCTTGGACACATGTTTTAGTCCTTTAGACTTCTTTTACGTTATTCATGTTGATCTCATAATCGGGAGCCGATGTTTGATTCCGGCTTTCCACCTTGTTCTATGTTATCATTTATGACTTTATGCCTTTATTATGCTTTGATATGACACCATGATTATGACGTTTCGGCCTACTCTCCGGAGCGGGTTTGGGTCGTTACAAGTTATAGGTTTCAGAGTAGGCTTCCGACCTGTAGGCTCTAAAACTTGACCTGTGAGGATTGGGTAGACATTAGGTTCCTTCAGAATCGACGTTTATCTTCTGTCGCGTTTGACCTTTTAACCGTTTAATCATTAAACCCTTTTTGCAAATGTCAGATGGTGAACACTCGTACCGATGCTGAACTCGCTGCGGCCGTTCAGGCAGCCGTGGATGCCATGCTCCCACAGATTCGCGAGCAGAAGTGCGAGGTGTATACGCTGATGGTGCTATCGGGTGGTAATCCTCCACCCGCCACATTCATCTATGGCTTGATCGCTTCAATAAACAGAAACACCATTCGTTCGAGTAAGGCCGTAGCCCTGTTGATGAGAGGGGGGGGGGATGAGAATTGGTCTCCATGTAGAGAATAACTTCGACGTGATGATTGTAATGAGGGCTTTTAAGACCAGATTGGTGTGTATAAGTATTGAGGGTGACTTCGTTCGCTTGGTGGAAGGCCTATATGCAGGCCTAAGGACGGAAGTTGCGTGGGTCCTTACCTGTCTTGGCAGCTTTCAAGAGCTGTTTCTTTCTTCACGTTGTTTCCCTCGAGCTTTACTGAGCTAGAAGCGTCTTGAAGAGGGAGGATCCATGAATCCGCCAAAGGCGGCGTCGTTTATGTTCATACTGTGAAAGAGTACTGAGGACTTGAGCGTTTCCGTCCGCCTAGGTGGTTTCTTTTGACAGGGTGCTGGTACTGGCAGAAGAACAGGCGAAGGAAATTTCGTTGGGTCTTCATAGCAATCTTGACTCCATGTCATGTAGTATACTGTTACGGATGATGTCAGGTTGGGTATGTGCACGCAATTTGAAATCCTTCGTGCACAGGGATTGACTATGATAGGTCGAACGTTCAGGACAAGAGGTAACTCTTTCAGTTATCGAATACTTTGAGGACCTTATTCCATGTTTTATCATCCTTATCTTTATATCATGTGCCACCCAATTATTCTTTCAGGCACAAGAGTGGAGACCGTTATCACCCTTACAGTCAGCAGGTGTCTATAGGAGTCCGTAAGAGTGATGACCGACAGAAAAATGACCGTCAAGGGTCTGACAGGCAGGGCAGTGGTGGTAACTACCGTAATAACAATAACAACAACCACTCTCGTGACAACAAACAGGTAAATTCTTAATTCGTTATCGACTTTAGCTGTTATAGGTTATGAGGTCTAACATACGTCTTGGTTAAACAGGAATTCTGGTGTGACGCCACCAAAGGAACAGAGGCAACAATCCACCGATATACCCAACTCGGGTAAATCATTTGAAATAACAAGTTTATTCTCTATATGTCTCAAAGTTCATGTCTCACGATCTATCATTGAATCAGGTTCCCAGCAGTCCAGGGTACCCTCTGAGGGTTATACTCACCCTGTTTGCAACACATGTGGACGTAGACACCAGGCGAAGTTGTCGTGTGCTGCTGGGTACTTGCTTCAAATGTGGCCAGGCTTAGTCATCTTCAGCTGGGACTGCTAAGAAGAACTTTGGTGCTTGTACGTCTGGTCAAAGCTGACAAGAGCCAGAACGCCATCACGGCCGTGTCTTTGCACTTACTCAGATCAGCCGCCCAATACTTCAGTACCATCACTGGTGATTATTTATCTTTATTTCGGACGTACAGTGTTTGTTTTGAGATGATAGGGTGCGACACAAATTTAATGTGATATCTACAAGTTTGCTCATGTTTTACTATGATCACTATATTACTTGATCATGTATTATGTATATCCACGCCCATGAAAGACGCCGCACGTTATTACCATGTACTATAGAGATCTTCCTCTACAGTTTGGATGACCAAGATTCGTTCAGTTAATGCATCTTCCCTTGGATTTGTTGTGGCAATTTGACATAATTTCTGGGTATGGACCTGGTTTAGCAGACACCGTGCTACGATTGACTGTCATTCCGTCGTGTTATTATTTGGCTGATATTCATGCTCTGAATTTATTTATCATGGTTTCTCTTACCGGGAAAATCTATGGAAAATCATTTCCGCTTTAAAAGCTAGTACCTTACTATCGCTTATTGGCTTATGGAGGTTTTCTGGCTCCATTCTAGACACGACTTCTGACGTTTTCTCTATTCATGATCAGCGATGTTTCGAATTTCAGGTGACGTTTTCCGGAAGGAACTTCCAGTATACCTCCTATTCGCGATGTTGCGTTTACATTGAGCTTATTCCGGAGCTGAGCCTTTATCTCAAAGCTTCCTATATCGCATGCACGATCTTGATTTTTAAAAGATTGAAGATCATTTACAGAATTGTTGAGCGAGGTTTATTTCGCCGAGTGTATCGCCTATGGGGTGCACCGAGTCTGTTTGTCAACGTAAAGAAGGACTGGTCAGCATGAGATTATGTATCGACTACCGTGAATTGAACAAGATCACCATTCGTAATCGTTATCCCCTCCCACGTATCGATGATTTATTTGATCAGCTTCAGGGCGCTAAATATTTTTCCAAGATTGATTTAAGATCAGGTTACCATCAGTTGCCGACGTGAAGAGCAGGACATTTTCCAAGACTGCTTTTCGCACTGTTCTTGGTCATTATGAATTCTTGGTATGCCTTTTGGTCTCACTGAATGCTCAGCTGTATGTATGGACTGATGAACAGAGTTTTTCATGAATTCTTGGACAAGTTGTCTTGTGTTCATTGATGATATTCTGGTTTTCTCTAGTCTAAAGAAGAACACGAGGGAGCATCTCCGCATGTTCTACTGATTTTACGAAGTGAGAAATTATATGCCAAGTTTTCCAAGTGCGAATTTTGGTTGAAGTAGTGGCATTTCTGGGTTACATTGTTTTCAGCAGAAGGAATCACTATGGATCCGGTGAAGTTGAGGCTATCAACAAAGGCAAAGACCGACGGCTGTGACGAAGTACGGTGTTTTTTGGATTTCAGCAGTTATTACCGCAGATTCCGTAGAGGGTTTCTCCGATTAGCTTACCCTAACCATGCTTATGCGAAAAGGTGAGAGTTTGTATGGATATAAGAGTGAGAAATAGCTTTGAAGAGCTTAAGCACAAGTTTGGTTTCCTTCGCCTATTCTTACCTCTTCCATCTGTTGGTTCTGGTGGATTTCGGATTTACAGTGTGCTTCTAGAAGGGTCTTGGGGTGTGTACTCATTGCAGCATGGGAAGTGATTGCTTGCCTCACGACAATTAAACCCTACGAGGTGAACTATCCTACTCATGATTTAGAGTTAGCGACGTTGTCTTCGCTCTCAAAAATTTAGAGACATTATCTTTATGGCGAGTGCGTGTGATATTTTACCGATCATACGAGCCTATAAGTATTCTTCACGCTGCGAGAATTAAATATGTGACAGAGGCGTTGGTTGGAGTTATTGATAGGATATATGAACACAACATTCAGTACCATACCGGGGTAAAGCAAATGTGGTAGGCTGTTGCTTTGAGCAGGAAGTCGGGTATGATAGCTGGTATCAAAGGGGAAATGGGAACGAGGAAAAGGGAAGGAAATAGGGCAACTTTATTGGAAGGGGGAAAAGAGAACGGAGGGTGGGAAGGAAGAAGAAGAGAAAGAAGCAGAAGGGGAAAAGAAAAAAGGGAAAAAGGAAAGAGAAACGTGGAGGGAAGGAAAAAAAAAAAAAAAAAACAAAAAAAAGGAAAAAAAGAACAGAAGAGGGGAAAAGGTGGGGGAAAAAAGGAAAAAAAAGGGAAAAAGGGGAAGAAAAGGAGAAAGGAAATGGGAAAAAAGGGAGAAAGGGGAAAAAGAAAAAAGGGAAAAAAAGAAAAGAGCGTTGGGTGTGGGGAAAGAGAAAAAAGGGAATAAGAGTGACAGCGAAGAAGAAAGGATAGAAAGGTGGAAGCGTGTGGCAAATCGGAGAAAGAAGAATGAAAATAAGGGTGTGGGAAAAGTAGTGAGGGAATGGGGGAGAAGATAGGATTGAAAATAATATGAGGTGGAGCGTGGGTGAGGAAAAAATGGAAAGAAAGGGTGAAAAGCGGAGAAAGAAATAGATAAGAAGGTGAAGAATGTAAGAATATAATGAAAGAAGTGGGGAGTATGGTTGGAAACAAAGGTAAAATGAGAAAAATATAATAAGGGGAAAATGCGAGGGGGAAAGGGAGTGAAAAAGTGGATAGATAGGAAAAGAATTGGAGGAAAACTGAAAGGAAGTGTGAATAGAAGAGGAAGGAAGCGAAGTGAAGATGGAAGGGGGAAGTGATAAGATGAATGTAGGGGAGAATGGAAGGAATAAAAGAAGTAGAAAAAACCCGGATAAGGGGAACAAAAAGAAAAATGGATGGGAAAAAGAGAAGGTAAGAAGAAAGATGGAGTGGGGGATAATGGGGTTGAGAGGGGGGGGAGGGTACGTAGAAGATGTAAAAAATATCAAAGAAAGAATGAGTGGAGTAAGAAAGGAAAAGAGAGGGGGAAACAGAAAAAGAAAAGTGAGTGGAAGGAAGGAATAAGGGGGGGGGGAACAAAAAAGAGGAAAGAATAAATAGTAAGGAGGAAGGAAATGGAGGAAAGGGGAAGAAGGAAAAGGGAGAGAGCGGGGAAGGAAAGGAAAGGGTAGAAGAAAAAAATGGGAAAAAAAAAAAAAGGGGAAGTAGGGGAAGAGAAAAAGAAAAGAAAAAAAAAGGAAAAATAAAAAATGGAGGAGAGGGCGGGGGAAGGGAAAAAAAAGCGGAGAAGAAAGGAGAAGAAAAGGCGGGAAAAAGAAGATGGAAAGAAAAGGAAGAAGAAAAAAGAAAGAACGAAAGAAGGAAAGGGAAGGGGAAGTGGGCGGGGAAAAAGGGGGGGGAAAAAGAGAGAGCGAAGAAGGGAAAAAAAGGAAAGGAAAGAAAAGAAGGAGAAAGAAAAAGAAAGAAAAAAGGGGGGAAGAAAGGAAAAAAAGGTGAAGAGAAGATAGGGAAGGGGAAAAAAAGGGGGGGGAAAAAAAGGGGGGGTGGAAGTAGAGAGGAAAAATAACGGGAAGGGCGGGAAGGAAATAAAAAAAGTGAGAAGAGGAAGAGGAGGAAGGGAAGGGGGGAGAAGGTAAAAGGGAAGGAAGAAAAAAGAAAAAAGAATAAGGGGAAAAAGGAGGAGGGGAAAAGAAGATGGAAAAGGAAGGAAAAAAGAGGAGAAAGAAAGGGTGAAGAAAAAAAAAAAAGTGGAAAAGTGGGAAGCGGGGGGGGAGGAATGGAAAGGAAAAAGGAGAGGGGGGGGGAAGGAAAGAAGAGGAAAAGGAAAAGAGGGGTGGGGGGAAGGGGGAAAGGGAAGAAACAAGAAAAGGGGAAAAGGGAGAGGGGGAAAAAAAGAAAAAAAACAAAGGGGGGCTAGGGGAAGAAAAAAGAGGAAAAAAAAAAGAAAAGGAAGAGGGAAGGTGGAGGGGAGGAGAAAAGGGATGGAAGGGGGGGAAAGGTAGAAGCGAGAAAAATAGGGAGGGAAAAGCGAAAATAGGGGCGAAAAAAAGAAGAAAGGGGACGGAAGACGGATTAATTCGTGACTTGAGCGTTTGGATATCGAGTATGTGTTCGTGGACAAGAATGGAATCATGGGTAGTCTGAGGTTGAGCCTAACCTAATTTCAAGATCAGAACAGTCAGAAGGAAGACGGAGAAATCTGGGGCCAACTTATTCAGAATATTGATAAGCACGACCGAGTTTCGCGTTGATGACGATGGCATTTTATGGCAGGGTACTAAATTATGCGTACCAGAGGATCCTACACTTCGAGAAGCCTTGATGACTGAGGCTCATAGTTCTCCATTTTCAATCCATCCAGGTTCGACTAAAATGCCCTTAATGATTCATAAAAAAACCCCTAAAACCCTAACACCGTTAGTTCTCTTTTATAAAGAGACTAACGATCCTTATCTTTCTATAAAACAAAACCACATATCCTGTTACCCCTTTTAGCCCGTAGCCCAAAACACACTCGTGTCCCAAATCCTTTATAAAAGCCCAAGTCAAAGGCTATTTTTTTTACACGGGTCAAAATGTTAAACATACACACTCTCACCCTTTTATAATCTTAAACGTGGGAAAATCAGTTGTTATAGTTCATCTCCTTCCTACTTTTACTTTCTCTGTCTTTAGTTACTAGCTTAATTCTGTTTTTGCTTATTAATTGCTTAATCTGCTTATTTAGCTAATTATTTACTGTCTTAATTTGTTTATAAATGCTTATTATAGTTGTTATTTGCTTATTATGCTTTATCATTAGTTTAGGATCTTAGTTTCATAATCTGTCGTATAAACTGTCTAAAAAAACAAAAAAATTAGCTTAATAGTTAGCTTATAGATTTTGCTTATTCAGTGGTTTAAATCTGCTTATAGGGTTTGTTTAAAGCTTTACATTATCTGGTAATTGCATTATTAGCTTTAATTTTCATCTTTATAAGCTAAAATATAGGATTTAAGTGTTTAAAGGGGTGTTTTGCATAGTAGTACTAACTGAGAGTTAGTACCGCTTTTGGCAATTTGGATCCTTATTTCCATTTTAAATCTCATATCCAGGTTTATGAGAATAGGATTACTTAGATCTAATAGGTTTAATCTAGTTTTAAAAGTTTCTAGAATGAACCTGATAAGTTTTGGTTAAGTTAGTTTATCAAATTAAGCTCAAGTTAATCCTGGTTATTATAGTTGCTTTAATAGATCTTAGCTAGTTTTTTTAGAAGTGTAGAATCAAATTTAATAACCTGCACTTTGTCTAGTTTGATTTGGTTCCTGTAAGTGCAGACTGCATCAGCAGTATTTTTAAGCAAATAAGTCTTTTTTCAAGTTTAATTTTCATAGAGTAAAAGTAGTTTTTAGAATTAGATTTTCAGCATTCAAAAAGATTTAGGGTCATAGTTCATCTGTTTTAAGATAGTTTTCAAAGTGTAGCTTATTTGATAATCTGTTTTGAGCTTTTAAAATTAGCTTTTGTCTTTTCATTTTCAAAAACAAAAATGTCACATGCTAAGCATTAGGTCTGTTTTCAAAGCTTTTTCAATAAGCAATTGAATTTCAAAATAGTTTCTAAAAGATGTTTTAGAGAGCTTTTTAGTTTTAGTTTAATCTAGTGTAGCTTAATTGTAAAACCCTAAAATCAGAACAAGTGCAAAATTACCAAAATGCCCCTAATGTCAGAAAATTTAATAAAAGCATGAATAAAATTCAATCAAGTGTTATAAATTATAAAGTACATCATGTGACAAGTATAAAATTTATATAAGATTAAAATATCTTATATTATGCAAGAAAAATAATTATTTCTTATATTTATGCATTTTGCCGAAATTATTATAAGTTAATTACTTATATTATACAATTAAATATAAAAATAAAATAAGGAAATTATAAAATATTTTTAGGCAAAATTAAATCTGATTTTATCCCCTTGAATACCCAAAAATCTCGGCACTTTCTTTTATATATCTTTTTATATACAATTTTCATTTGTAAATATCTTAAAAACCATTTCCAAAAACCCTAAACAATTAAAGTGGCGGCACCATATTTTTTCAAGGCAAGAAACGAATTTTATAGGGTTCTTGGGAGTACAAGGGAGTTAAGAAAATTATTGGTTCATTG
>BQNB010151772.1:0-15856 GCA_026074375.1 Tanacetum coccineum | reverse complement strand
AATTCTATCATTTTAGTAACTTTTTCTCTATATCATTATGTTATCATTCATTTATTTTCTAAATATTCATCAAAAACTACATGTCACTTGAGAAATTTCATTGTCTAGACTTATCATAAGTCAACATTAGGTAATACTTTCTTATTTACCTTATGCATCTTGACATTCCTTTTATCGTTTCCATTATAACACTTTGCTTTCTTTACTTCTTTTAGTAAATTTTTCATCAAGGAGTATAAGTCGCTTAGAAATTCAATACCTTTGAGTTCATAAATTCAAACTTTAACCAATACTTTTACATTTTACAGAAGGGTGCTAATACAATTTAGCGACCACTATATTCATTACTTACATTGGAACCATGCCATAAGGCATATTATAACATCAATTCAATTTTCATCCTTAGTCCTATACTTCTAATGTCTTAGACTTACCTTTCTTTGTAAACTCTCTACTAAAGGTCGCACTCAAATTCTTATTTCACCTATCATATTTCGTATAACGTCTAACTAATTTTAGACTTCCATTTTCTACTTGCTTAGTTCCTCTCATGCTATGTCGAGAACACATAAGCCCACTTATCTACACTTCTTTATTTACATTGAGAAACGTCCCAATTAATGCAAATAAGGAAGTATAAACTTATGGTTTGGTGATTGTTGGGACTTAAAGACTTCAAGATGATTCTTAGAGTTACTACTGCTCAGGTATACATTAGTGCTATCAAACATAACTTAGTACTGTTGGTGATACTAATGAAAATTATGCTAAGTAGTTAGAACTGGTAGTATAAAGTTACTACTGCTAGTTACTACTGTTAGTATAAGTTAGTACTATTAGTATTAAGTTACTGCTGCTTGTTGAAGTTAAGACTGCTCAAAGTTGAAGAATGAAATATATGCTAAGTAGTTAGTGCTGCTAGTTGTAAAGTTAAGACTGCTTGTACACAGTTACTACTGTGAGTATATATTAGTACTACTAGTACTAATGTTACTACTGCTTATGTTAATTAGTGATGCTGGTACAAAAAGTTTATGCTGCTGGATTACAACTGTTAGAAGAATTGCTACTGTCAGAGGATAAAGACGAGTAAAGAGATAATGATTACTTGGAGATGAAGATTAGAAGATATTTATAGAATAGATTGCATCAAAATATTCTATAAGTTTATGTTTATCTTTAGTATATGTTATAAGCTGACTAGGACTCCTTAGTCTATAAAAGGAGGCTCTAAGGCATTAGTTGAGATACAAGTTTTCATAGTTGTCAAGTCAATTTAGAAAATCTTTAAGGTTGTAAACCCTAGTACTAGTTAAGAGTACTCGTATTATTGATCTAATAATATTGGAGTGTTTGGTTATATCTTGGTTCATTCACAATTACTGTTCTATTCATTATACTTCTAGATATAAAGGTGTAGGTTCCGCATACACTTTAGTATACATACAAAGTTTCTACAACAAGTTATTTTGGATTTATCCAAGGTAATTTAACCTTAGACAAGCTAAGGAATTGATCAATGATTGGGATCAACAAGTGGTATTAGAGCTTTTACTTTGAGAAACTTTGATCTAGAAGTCATGGAATTTAAATCTGCATATAGTAATACTACTGCTAAGTTACCTATACTCAAACTAGGTGAGTATGAGATGTGGGTGATAAGAATCAAGCAGTACTTCTAGGTACAAGACTATGCTCTATGGGAGGTCATAGAGAATGGTAACTCATAGGTGTCAGTACCACAAACAGCACAAGAGAAGGGTACTTCAGTTACAAAGATGTCAGTGCCTGTAACTGCTGAAGAAAAGACCAACAAGAAGAATGATGTGATGGCTAGAAGCTTGCTACTCTTGGCTCTTCCTAATGAACATCAACTTACTTTTAGTAAGTACACTGATGCTAAAACAATGTTTGTTGCTATCAAAACACGATTTAGAGGTAATGAAGCCACTAAGAAAACAAAGAAAACACTTTTGAAGCAACAATATGAAAATTTTAGTGCATCAAGCACATAGTCTCTTGACTCTATCTTTAACAGACTTTAGAAGATTGTTAGTAGGCTTGCAATTTTGGGTGTGCTCATCTCTCAAGAAGACTTAAATTCAAAAATTTTGAGCAGCTTGCCCCCTGAGTAGAATACTCATATTGTAGTCTGGATGAATAAGGCTGAAATTGAAACAATGAGCATCGATGATTTGTACAACAAGTTTAAAATTGTGGAACAAAATGTAAAGAAATCTGTTGGTGCAAGTAGTGCTTCTCAAAACTTGGCCTTTATGACTGCTCCAAGCACTAGCATTACTAATGAAGTTAATACTGCTAAACATGCATATGAAGTTAGTACTGTTAGCCCTAATGTTAATACTGCTAGTCCTTAAGTTAGTACTGCTAGCTTCAGTGATAATGTTGTGTATGCTTTCATGGTTGAGAATCCCAATGGTCTTAATCTCCTATAGCAGGACTTGGAGCAAATTAATGAAGATGATCTGGAAGCAATGGATTTGAATTAGAAGCTCTCTCTGCTAAGTATGAGGGCAAAGAGGTACTATCAGAGGACATACAAGAAAATTTTCATTAATGCTAATGATACTGCTGGGTATGATAAATCCAAGATAGAGTGTTTCAACTGTCACAAGATGGGACACTTTGCCAAGGAATGTAGAGCACCAAGGAACAAAGAGGGTCAGTTCAGAAATCAAGACAACACTTGGAAGTATGGAAACAATGAAGACACATCTTCAAAGGCAATGTTGGCTATAGATAGTATAGGTTTTAACTGGAGTGACATGGCAGAAGAACAGGTTCAGATAAACATGGCTCTAATGGCGTTTTCAGACTCTGAGGTATACAATGATAAAACTTGCTCTAAAACTTATCTGAAAAACTATGAAACTCTTAAGAAACATTGTGATGATTTGATTGTTAAGCTTAATCAAACTAAATTTACAGCATCTACTTATAAAAGAGGTTTAGTAACGGTAAAAGAACAACTTATCACATATAGAAAGAATGAGGTTCTTTTTAGTAAAGAAGTTACAGTTCTTAAAAGGGAAGTAGCTTGCAAAGATTATGAAATAAATGTACTTAAAAGTGAGTTTGAAAAAGTTAAGCAAGAAAAACAGGGCATTGAATTTAAAATTAAGAAATTTGATAAAGCCTCAAAAGTCTTAGACAAGTTGTTAGGGAGTCAGATAACTGACAAAAGTAAAAAGGGTTTGGGGTATAATGTTGTTCCTCCACCCTATCCTTTAATCTATAATCGTCCTAAAAAGCTTGATTTGTCTTATTCTGGTCTCGATGAATTCAAAGAGCCTGAATTCAAAGCTTATGGTTCTGAGGTCAGTAAGCAAGAGTCTAATGTTGTTTGTGATTAAAAATCAAATGATTCTAAGGAAAATTCTAATGACTCTTTGGTAAAAGAACAAGTATTAAAAGATACAAGTAGCTTTGTTGAGTCTTCACTTAATGTTGATAAAGAAACTGTTTTTCTTGTTGATAAAAAGGTAGAGTTTGTCAAACCTAAAAATCATGAAAAACCAGTTAAAAAGTCAGTTAGGTATGCTAAGATGTATAGATCACATAGTCCTAGAGGGAATTAAAGGAACTAGAATGGACAGAAGTCCAATCAGCTTGGAAGTGATTTTGTGATGTATAACAAAGCTTGCTTTATTTGTGGGAGTTTTGAGCATGTGCAGGCTCGATGTAAATACCATCAAAGGGAAAGGATGGTATATGGGAGTAATTATAACAGGGTGAACTACAACTATACTACCAATAGGCCTCACCCTAACGCTCAAAGGAACATGGTTCCAAGAGCGGTTTTAATGAAAACTGGCCTAAAACCATTCAATACTGGTAGGACAGTTAATACTGCTCATCCCAAATCTACAGTTTTTAGTGCTAAACCAATGTTATATTTTTCAAAAACAGCACAATCAATTGTAAGAAGACCCTTTCAATCAAAAACAGTATTATTTAACAAAAGGTTTACCCAAAAAGTTAATACTGCTAAGGCACAAGCAGTTAATACTGCTAGGCCAAAAGCTGTTAAAACTGCTAGGCCAAAATTTATAGTTGTTAATGTTGTTAGGATTAATCAGGCAAATGCTATAAAGGCCTCAACATGTTGGGTTTGGAGACCTACCAAACCTGATAGTACATTAATCACCTTGAAGAAACATAATTACATTAATGCACGAGGCAGATCCAAGTCAGTGATGGCTTGGGTCCCCAAAGGAATCTAATTTCCTTATTTTTATGTGTAGGGCAAGCCACAACAGGATGACATAGGATTTGTTGATAGTGGATGTTCAAGGCACATGACGGGGAACATAGCTTATCTCTTTGATTTCAAGGAATTTGATAGAGGTTATGTTACATTTGGGGGAGGATCACATGGCGGTAGAATTTCTGGTAAAGGAACACTTAAAACTAATAGTCTTGATTTTAAAGACGTATACTTTGTCAATGAGTTAAAATTCAATCTCTTTAGTGTCTCATAGATTTGTGACAAAAAGAACTATGTCCTTTTTACTGACACTGAATGTCTTGTCTTATCTCCTAATTTTATGTTACCTAATGAAAGTCAGATACTTCTTAAAATTCCTAGAAAGGACAATATGTACAGTTTTGATATGAAGAACATTGTTCCTAAAGAGAGTTTAACTTGTCTTGTTGCAAAGGCTACATCAGATGAATCAATGCTCTGGCATAGGAGGCTTGGTCATATTAATTTTAGGAACATAAATAAGCTTGTTAAGGATAATCTTGTAAGAGGATTGCCTGCAAAATGTGTTGAAAATGACCAAACCTGTGTTGCTTATCTTAAAGGGAAGCAACACAGAGCTTCTTGTAAGTCTAAAGTTCTGAATTCAATTACTAAGCCTTTGTTTATGCTTCATATGGATCTCTTTGGTCCAACCTTTATGAGTAGTTTAATGAATAAGAAGTATTGCTTAGTAGTCACTGATGATTATAGCAGGTTTACATAGGTTTTCTTTTTAACAACTAAGGATGAAACCAGTGAGATTCTCAAGAACTTTATCAAAGAAATAGAAAACCTAGTGTATAAGAAAGTGAAAATAACCAGGTATGATAATGGAACAGAGTTTAAGAATAAAGTTATGGATGATTTTTGCAGAGAAAAATGTATTAGGAGAGAATATAGTGTAGCTAGAACTCCTCAGCAGAATGGTGTTGCTAAAAGGAGGAATAGGACACTGATTGAGGCTGCTAGAACTATGTTAGCTGACTCTAAGTTACCTACCACATTTTGGGCTGAAGCAGTTAGTACTGCTTGCTATGTACAGAATAGGGTCTTAGTAGTCAAGCTTCATAACAAGACACCTTATGAACTTTTCAGAGGTTTTAAACCAGCTCTAAGCTTTATGAGACCATTTGGATGTCATGTTACTATTCTCAATACTTTAGACAATTTAGGCAAGTTTGATGGTAAAAGTGATGAAAGTTTCTTTGTTGGATATTCCTTGAGTAGTAAAGCTTTTAGGGTATACAACACTAGAACCAGGAAGGTAGAAGAAAACTTGCATATTGGGTTTTTAGAGAATAAGCCTATGATAGAAGGAAATGGTCCAAAGTGGCTGTTTGATATTGATTCTCTAACCCAATCTATGAATTTTATTCTAGTAGCTGCAGGAACAATCACTAATGAATCTGCAGGTACACAAGAAGAATTTAATGCAGATACATCTACTCAAAAAGAAGAAATCAGTCAAGATTGCATTATGATGCCAATTTGGAAAGATGCTTCATACTTTGATTCACCTTCTAAAGATGTTGGTAATGGTGAACGAAAATCTACTATTGATTATCAAATGTAGGTTAAAGATGGTCCAAATAATAAGAATGATGAAAAAGATAAGTCTGAAGATGATAGCAGTCCTAAAGAAGTAAATATTGCTGGACAACATGTTAATATTGCCAGTCCTGAAGTTAATACTGATAGCTTTAAACTTAATATAGTTGATCCATTAGTAAGTACTGCTAGTTAAAATGATCAAGATAGCCCTTAAGACATGTTCAAAATGGGAGCTAGTCATACACTTGAAGCCACTCATGTTGAGTTCTTTAGTGATGAAGATGAACCAGAAGTAAGAGCACATGGAGGAATAATAATAGGTAAAGGAACACTAAAAACAGATAGCCTAGATTATATGAAGATGAAATACTATTGGTCAGAAGAGATAAATAACAACCTATAAAGTGTCTCACGGATGGAGTGACAAAAAAGAACTAAAGTCCAATTTACTGACACTGATAGTACTTAGACTTAACATCCTAACTTTATAAGTAGCTTGCAGAAAGTACAGCAACTTCTTAAAATTCCCTAGAAAAGGACAACATGTATAGTTTTGATATGAAGAACATTGTTCCTAAAGAGAGTTTAACTTGTCTTGTTGCAAAGGCTACATCAGATGAATCAATGCTCTGGCATAGGAGACTTGGTCATATTAACTTTAAGAACATAAATAAGCTTGTTAAGGATAATCTTGTAAGAGGTTTGCCTATAAAAACGATTTTAAAATACCAAACACAGTTTGCTTTCTTAAATGGAAGCAACACAGAGCTGTCCCTTGTAAGACCAAAGATCAGCATCCCAATTACAAATCCTTTGGTATATGACTTCATATGGATCTGTTATTCCAACCATATGTGAATAGTTTAATTCAAAGAAGGTATTACTATTAGTCACTGATGATTAAACAGGTTTACTTGGGTTTTCTTTTTAGCAACTAAGGATGAAACTAGTGAGATTCTTAAGAACTTTATCAAAGAAATAGAAAACCTAGTGGATAAGAAAGTGAAAATAATTAGGTATGATAATGGAACAAAGTTTAAGAATAAAGTTATGGATGATCTTTATAGAGAGAAATGTATTAGGAGAGAATATAGTGTAGCTAGGACTCCTCAGCAGAATGGTGTAGCTGAAAGGATAGAATAGGAACACTAAAGAGGCAGCTAGAACATGATAGCTGACTCTAATGTTACCTACCACATTTTGGCAGAGCAGTTAGTAACTGCTTGCTATGTTACAGAATATGTCTTAGATAGTCAACCTCATAACAAAATACCTTTATGAACTTTAGAGGTCTTAAACCAGCTCTAAGCTTTATGAGACCATTTGGATGTCATGTTACCATTCTTAATACCTTAGATCATCTTGGAAAGTTTGATGGCAAAAGTGATGAAGGTTTCTTTGTTAGATATTCTTTGAGTAGTAAAGATTTTAGGGTATACAACACTAGAACCAGGAGGGTAGAAGAAAACTTGCAATTGTGTTAATTTTTTTTATTGTTTTTTTTTTTTTTTTTTTTTTTTTTTTATTTTTTTTTTTTTAGAGAAACGCCTATGATAGAAGGGAAACTCCAAAGTGGCTGTTTTGATATTGATTCACAACCCAATCTATGCAGTTATGTACCATAGCTGCAGTACAATCACTATGAACTGGTCAGGCACACAAGGAAACTTAAATGCAGGTACATCTACACAGAAAGAAGAAATCAGTCAAGATTGCATTGTGATGCCAATTTGGAAAGATGCTTCATATTTTGATTCACCTCTAAAGATGTTGGTAATGGTGAACGAAAATCTACTATTGATTATCAAATGTAGGTTAAAGATGGTCCAAATAATAAGAATGATGAAAAAGATAAGTCTGAAGATGATAGCAGTCCTAAAGAAGTAAATATTGCTGGACAACATGTTAATATTGCCAGTCCTGAAGTTAATACTGATAGCTTTAAACTTAATATAGTTGATCCATTAGTAAGTACTGCTAGTTAAAATGATCAAGATAGCCCTTAAGACATGTTCAAAATGGGAGCTAGTCATACACTTGAAGCCACTCATGTTGAGTTCTTTAGTGATGAAGATGAACCAGAAGTTGATTTGGGGAACATCATAAATTCCTATACAGTTCCAACCACTCCTAATACAAGAATCCATAAAGATCACCCAATTACAAATGTGATTGGAGATGTGAAGTCCTTTATTAAGACAATAAGAATGACAAAACCTACTTCTGAACAAGGGTTTCTCAGTGCTGTATATGAACAAAAAATACATGATACCTTGAATACTTGTTTATATGCTTGTTTCTTATCACAAATTGAACCCACAATCATTGCTAAAGCTCTATCTAATTCATCTTGGGTAGAAGCAATGCAGGAAGAACTTCTGCAATTCAAAATCCAACAGGTTTGGATACTTATGGATTTGCCTATTGGTAAGAGGGCCATTGGAACAAAATGGGTCTTTAGGAACAAGAAAGATGAAAGGGGGATTGTGATTAGGAATAAATCAAGGTTGGTTGCACAGGGTCATAGATAAGAAGAAGGTATTAACTATGAAGAAGTTTTTACTCCTGTGGCAAGAATTTAGGTAATAAGATTGTTTTTAGCCTATGCTTCTTTTATGGGTTTTCTGGTATATCAAATGGATGTGAAAAGTGCATTCTTATATGGAACTATTAAGGAAGATGTTTATGTTACTCAACCACCAGGATTTAAAGATCCTGACAATCCAGACAAAGTTTACAAGGTGGTCAAGGTACTTTATGGATTGCATCAAGCACAAAGAGCATGGTATAAAACCTTGGCTAACTATTTGTTGGGTAATGGGTGTAAAAGGGGGGAAATAGATCAGACATTGTTTATCAATAAGCAAAAAAGAGATATTTTATTTGTACAGGTCTATGTTGATGACATTATCTTTGGCTCTATAAACAAGGAATTGTGTACTGGATTTGAGAAGCTTATGAAGGATAAGTTTCATAGGAGAACTTACTTTCTTTCTAGGATTACAAGTATAACAGAAGGAAGATGGAATATTTATCAGTCAGGATAAATATAAAGCTGAGATGGAACTAATGGAGAAAAGAAGAAAATATTTTGCTGCACTCAGAGCACAAGAAAAGAGAAATAAACCTCATACCAAGGCACAAAAGAGAACTCAGATGTATACCTATCTTAAGAACATGGGTGGATACACATACAAACAGCTAAAGGGAAAGAGTTTTGATGAAATTCAAAAGTTGTTTGATAAGGAAATTAAGAGGGTAAATACCTTTATGGCTATGGGTTCTGAGGTACAGGAAATCAAAGAAAAGAAGATAAAAGGTAGTGAGGAGACAGCTAAAAGCAGCAGAAAGAAGTTGCTTGGAAGGAAAAGAGCAGGAAAAGAGCAATAGCAAGAATCCTCAAAGAAACAAAGAATTGAGGAAGACAAAGAGTCATATGAAGTTGGAGAAGTTAAAGAAGATGATGAAGATGAGCTAAAGAAGCATTTGGTGATTAAAAAGGATGAAGATATAGCAATTGATGCTATACCACTTGCTACCAAACTACCAGTGATTATTGATTATAAGCTTTATAAAGAAGGTATGATGGTACATTATCAATTGATAAGAGCAGATAAAAGTTCTGTCATTAAAATTGACAATAACAATACTAGCTGCATATTGAAAATCATGTTTAACATTCTAAAAAAAAACATAATAGAATTAGGCATTCATTTTATAAGAATTGCAATGCTAAAAAAGTTTAATACCAATGGATAAACTTCATACTGATCATAATGGTAGCAGATCTCTTCTTACAAAGGTTTTGATGTGGAAAGGTTTTAGTACTTTAGTCTCAAGTATTGAAAGCTTAAATCCTTAATGTCAACATCTCTTTATGTCATTGTAAAGTTTTGTAAAGGATTAGTAATTTTTAGTGTGTAAGTTAATACTGGCTCAGTACAATATAAGACTGTTAGTCGTAACTTAATAACTGTCAAGAGAAAATAGCTTGGAATGTGTTTTTATTTGGTTTTGGACAAACATTTACATATAAACAACAGCTGATATGATATATTGAACAGCTGAAAAAGATTGATCTCACAGCCGTGGTTGGGAATCAAATCTTCCCCACATTAGTTCAAGAACTTAATATTACTCACGATATAACTAACAGTACTAACTGGGTTAGTACTGCCAAAAGAAAAGTTAGTACTGCCAGTACTGAACTTAATACTGCTAGAGAAGATTAATACTGCTAAAAGAAGATAAGGATTGCCAGAAGATAAGGATTACTTGGAGATGAAGATTAGAAGATAATTATAGAATAGATTGTATCAGAATATTCTATAAGTTTATGTTATAACTTTAGTATAATGTTTTGGTAAGTACGGCCGACAAGGACTTTCCTTATCATAAAAGGAGGCTCTAGGACATTAGTAGAAAACAAGTTTTTCATAGTTGTCAAGGTGTCGAATTAGGCGTTAGCTTCAAGGGATGTAAACCCTAGTACTAGTCGAAAAGAGTACTCGTATTATTGATCTAATAATATTAGTGCGTTTGGTTATATTCATTGTTTATTCTACTGCATCACAGTTTACTATTACATTCATATTCTTCTAAATACTAAAGAGTAGATTTCGCATACTCTTAGTATCAACAAAGTTTCTAAGCATAGTTGACTTGAATCTATTCAATACAACTAACCCTTTTACAAGGTTTGCAAGATATAGTTGGGATTCAACAAAGTGGTATTAGAGCCTGTGTTACTGAAACCTTTGATCTAAAAGTTAATGGACTTTCAATCTGCATAGAGTAATACTACTACTAGCTAACGACCCATACTCAAACTTGGTGAGTATGAGATGTGGGTGATAACAATCAAGCAATACTTCCAGGTACAAGACTATGCTCTATGGGAGGTCATAGAGAATGATAACTCATGGGTGTCTGTACCGCAAACAGCACAAGAGAATGGTACTTCAGTTACAAAGATGTCAGTACCTTGCTACTCATGGCTCTTACCAAATGAACATCAACTTACTTCATCAGCATGGTAAAACAAAGTTGTTTCTATTCGAAACACGATTTGATGGTAATTGAAGCAACTAAGAAAACACATAAGACACTTTTACAGCAACAATATGAAAATTTAGTTGTCATCAGCACCTAATTTCTCTTGACTCTATCTTTAACAGGCTACAGAAGATTGTTAGTTGGCTTGCAATTTTTGGTGTGGTCATCGCTCAAGAAGACTTAAATTCAAAATTTTTGAACAACTTGCCTCCTGAGTGGAATACTCATGTTGTAGTCTGGATGAATAAGGCTGAAATTGAAACAATGAGCATCGATGATTTGTACAACAACTTTAAAATTGTTAACACAGAGTAAAGAAATCTTGGTCAAGTAGTGGTGCTTAAAACTTGGCCTTTATGACTGCTCCAACCACTAGCATACTAATGAAATTTTAATACTGGCTAAAACCCTGCATATGACGTTTGTACTGTTAGCCTAATGTTAACACTGATCGTCCTCAAGGTTAGTACTATAGCTTCATGATAATGTTGTTGTATGCCTTTCATGTGAGAAGCCCAATGGTTCTAAAATCTCCTATAACAAGACTTAGAGCAAATTCATAAAAGATAATCTGGAAGCAATAGATTTGAAGTGGCAGCTCTCTCTGCTAAGCATGAAGCTAAAAGTACTCTCAAAGGACAAAGCAAGAAAATTTTCATTAATGCTAATGATACTGCTGGGTATGATAAATCCAAGGTAGAGTGTTTCAACTATCACAAGATGGGACACTTTGCTAGGGAGTGTAGAGCACCAAGGAACAAAGAGGGTCAGTTCAGAAATCAAGACAACACTAGGAAGCATGGAAACAATGAAGACACATCTTCAAAGGCAATGTTGGCTATAGATGGTGTAGGTTTTGACTGGAGTGATATGGCAGAAGAACAGGTTCAGACAAACCTGGCTCTAAGTCATTATTAAGACTCTGAGGTATACAATGATAAAACTTGCCTCTAAAACAATGTCTGAAAAACTAAGAATCTCTTAAACACAGTGTGATGATTTAATTGCGTAAAGCTTATCAAACTAGGACTTTCACAGCAGACTACTTATAAAAGAAGGATTTAAACAACATTAGAAGAACAACATATCACATATAGAAAGAATGAGGTTCTTTTTAGTGAAGAAGTTGCAGTTCTTGAAAAGAAGTCGCGGTAAAGATTTGAAACAAAATGTTCTAATAGTGAGTTTTGAAAAAGTTAAGCAAGAAAAATAGGGCAAGTGAAATATAAAATTTGAGAAATTTGATAAAGCCTCAAAAGACCTAGACAAGTTTTAGGGAGTCAGCTATCTATCAAAAAGTAAAAAGGGTTTAGGAGTATAATTTGTCCTACCACCTCATGCCTTTAATCTATAATCGACCTAAAAAGCTTGATTTGTCTTATTCTGGTCTTGAATGAATTTACAAAGACCTGATTCAAAGGTTATTGGGGTTCAGAGAATAGTAACAGAGTCCTAACATTGATTTTTTAAGAGTGAATTTTCCTTAGGGAATTTTCTTAATTGCTCTTGTGGTATTATATCGTATATTTTATAGTGTATAAAATTATCACATTAAGTCTTCACTTAATGTTGAAAAGAAACTGTTTTTCTTAATAAAAAGATAGAGTTTGTCAAACCTAAAAATCATGAAAAACCAGTTAAAATTCAGTTAAGTATGCTGAGATGTATAGATCACAAAGTCCTAGAGGGAATCAAAGAAACTAGAATGGACAGAAGTCCAATCAACTAGGAAGTAATTTTGTGATGTATAACAAAGTTTGTTTTATTTGTGGGAGTTTTGATTATGTGCAGGCTCAGTGTAAATACCATCAAAGGAAAAGGATGGTATATGGAAATAATTATCACAGGGTGAACTACAACTATACTACCAACAGGACTCACCCTAATGCTCAAAGAAACATGGTTCCAAAAGCAGTTTTAATGAAAACTGGCCTAAAATCATTTAATACTGCCAGGACAGCTAATACTGCTCATCCCAAATCTATAGTTTTTAGTGCTAAACGAATGTCACGTTTTTCAAAATCAGCACAATCAACTGTAAAATGGCCCTATCAATCAGAAACAGTATTAACTAGCAAAAATTTTAACCAAAAAGTTAATACTATCAAGGCACAAGCAGTTAATACTACTAGGCCAAAAGCAGTTAAAACTGCTAGGCCAAAAGCAGTTAAAACTGCAAGGCCAAATTCTGTAGTTGTTAATGTTGTTATGGTAAATCAGGCAAATGCTGTAAAGACCTTAGCATGTTGGGTTTGGAGGCCTACCAAACCTGATAGTGCATCAATCACTTTGAAGAAACATAATTACATTGATGCACAAGGCAGATCCAAGTCAGTAATGGCTTGGGTCCCCAAAGGAAACTATTTTTCCTTATTTTTATGTGCAGGGCAAGCCACAACAGGATGATACATGATTTATTGACAGTGGCTGCTCAAGGCATATGACTGGGAACATAACTTATCTCTCAGATTTTAAGGAATTTGATAGAGTTATGTTACATTTGGGGGAGGAGCACATGGTAGTAGAATTGCCTTGATTTTGAAGATGTATACTTTGTCAATGAGTTAAAATTCAACATTTTTAATGTCTCATAGATGTGTAACAAAAAGAATTATCCTTTTTACTAAATTGAATGTCTTGTCTTATCTCCTAATTTTAAGTTGCCTGATGAAAGTCAGATACTTCTTAAAATTCCTAGAAAGGACAACATGTACAGTTTTGATATGAAGAACATTGTTCCTAAAGAAAGTTTAACTTGTCTTGTTGCAAAGACTACATCAGATGAATCAATGCTCTGGCATAGGAGGCTTGGTCATATTAATTTTAAGAACATAAACAAGCTTGTTAAGGATAATCTTGTAAGAGGATTGCCTACAAAACGTTTTGAAAATGACCAAACCTGTGTTGCTTGTCTTAAAGGGAAGCAACACAGAGCTTCTTGTAAGTCCAAAGTTCTAAATTCAATTACTAAGCCTTTGTTTATGCTTCATATGGATCTATTTGGTCTAACTTTTGTGAGTAGTTTAATGCATAAGATGTATTGCTTAGTAGTCACTGATGATTATAGCAGGTTTACATGGTTTTTTTTAACAACTAAGGATGAAACCAGTGAGATTTTCAAGAACTTTATCAAAGAAATAGAAAACCTAGTGGATAAGAAAGTAAAAATAATCAGAAGTGATAATGGAACAGAATTTAAGAATAAAGTTATGGATGATTTTTGCAGAGAAAAAGGTATTAAGAGGGAATACAGTGTAGCCAGGACTCCTCAGCAAAATGGTGTGGCTGAGAGGAGGAATAGGACACTAATTGAGGCTGCTAGAACAATGTTAGCTGACTCTAAGTTACCTACCACATTTTGGGCTGAAGTAGTTAGTACTGCTTGCTATGTACAAAATAGGGTCTTAGTAGTCAAGCCTCATAACAAGACACCTTATGAACTTTTTAGAGGTTTTAAACCAGCTCTAAGCTTTATGAGACCATTTGGATGTCATGTTACCATTCTTAATACTTTAGACAGTTTAGGCAAGTTTGATGGCAAAAGTGATGAAGGTTTCTTTGTTGGATATTCTTTGAGTAGTAAAGCTTTTAGGGTATACAATACTAGAACCAGGAGGGTAGAAGAAAACTTGCATATTGGATTTTTAGAGAATAAGCCTATGATAGAAGGGAATGGTCCAAAGTGGCTGTTTGATATTGATTCTCTAACCCAATCTATGAATTACGTTCTAATTGCTGCAGGAACAATCACTAATGAATCTGCAGGTATCCAAGGAGAACTTAATGCAGGTACATCTATAGGGAAAAAAGAAATCAGTCAAGATTGCATTGTGATGCCAATTTGGAAAGATGCTTCATACTTTGATTCACCTTCCAAGGATGTTGATAATGGTGAACCAAAATCTGCTGCTGATGATCAAAAGCAGGTTGAAGATGGTCCAGATAATGAGAATGATGAAAAAGACAAGTATGAAGATGATAGCAGTCCTAAGGAAGTTAATACTAGTCGTTTTAAACTTAACATTGTTGATCCATCAGTTAATACTGCTAGTTCATATGATCAAGATAGCCTTAAAGACATGTTCACAATGGGAGCTAGTCATACACTTAAAGCCACTCATGTTGAGTTCTTCAGTGATGAAGATGAACCAGAAGTTGATTTGGGGAACATCATAAATTCCTATACAATTCCAACCACTCCCAATACAATAATTCATAAAGATCACCCAATTGAAAATGTGATTGGTGATGTGAAGTCATCTGTTCAGACAAGAAGAATGACAAAACCTACTTCTGAACAAGGGTTTCTCAGTGTTGTATATGAACAGAAAACACATGATACCCTGAATACTTGTTTATATGCTTGTTTCCTATCACAGATTAAACCCACAAGCATTGCTAAAGCTCTATTGGATTCATCTTGGGTGGAAGCAATGTAGGAAGAACTTTTGCAATTCAAACTCCAACAGGTTTGGATACTTGTGGATTTGCCTATTGGAAAGAGGGCCATTGGAACAAAATGAGTCTTCAGAAACAAGAAAGATGAAAGAGGGATTATGATTAGGAATAAAGCAAGGTTGGTTGCATAGGATCATAGACAAGAAGAAGGTATGGACTATGAAGAAGTTTTTGCTCTCGTGGCAAGAATTAAGGCAATAAGATTGTTTTTCGCCTATGCTTATTTTATGGGTTTTCTGGTATATCAAATGGATGTAAAGAGTGCATTCTTATATGGAACTATTGAGGAAGAGGTTTATGTTACTCAACCACTAGGATTTAAAGATCCTGACCATCCAGATAAAGTTTACAAGGTGGTCAAGGCACTTTATGGGTTGCATCAAGCTCCAAGAGCATGGTATGAAACCTTGGCTAACTATTTGTTGGGCAATGGTTTTAAAAGAGAGAAAATAGATCAGACATTGTTTATCAAGAAGCAAAAATGAGATATTTTGCTTGTACAGGTCTATGTTGATGACATTATCT
>BQNB010151771.1:0-15856 GCA_026074375.1 Tanacetum coccineum | reverse complement strand
GTCACCCAAGATCTTTAACGTATATTGTATATTAAAGCTTGAATCGATCTATGGATTCAGATAAATATCTAGAAGGGCAATCTATGTAAAGACCACCACTTTTTGAAAGTGATCATTTTATATAGTGGAAAAATAGATTTAAAACTTATGTGAAAGCAAAAGATTCTAATCTTTGGCATATTATCTTGAATGGTGATTTTCCACCGCTTGCCAGAAACAAAGAAAGCCAAATTTTAGAGGTTTTTCCTTTTGAAGAACAATCCGGCGATCTCAAAAAGAAACTTGCTAAAATGGTTCTTTATAATGCTTTACCTAAAAAGGAATACGAAAGAATTTTTATGTGTAAAACGACTAAAGATATTTGGCAATCGTTGTTAATCACACATCAAGGTAATAGCTAAGTAAAGGATAATAAAATTGATCTTCTTATTCAACAATATGAACAATTTACTATCCTTGAAAAAGAATCCATTGATAGTGGTTTTGCTAGATTTAACACTATTATTACTAGTCTTGAAGCTCTTGATGAAGGTGTCTCTAGCAAGAACTATGTTAGGAAGTTTCTTAGGGCTCTACATCCTAAATGGAGAGCAAATGTCACGGCGATTGAAGAATCAAAAGATTTGTCATCATTAGGTCTAGACGAGCTTATCGGCAATCTAAAAGTACATGAAGTAGTCATGGAAAAGGATTCCGAAATTTTTAAAGGCAAAAAGGAAAGAGCCAAGTTCATTGCCTTGAAAGCTAAGAAAGAGTCTAGTGATGATGAAACTTCGACATTCGAAAGTGATGACGAAGAATATGCTATGGCTGTAAGGAACTTTAAAAAGTTCTTAGAAGAAAGGGTAAATTTGTTAGGCAACCAAGTAAAGAAAAGAAGTCATTCTGACAAAGGGATGAGAAAAAAGGGAAGAGTGACTGAAAATGCTTTAGATGCGGTGATCCAAATCATCTCATTGGCGATTGTCCAAAACCAACTCGCAACAAAGATCAAAAGGCCTTCATTGGAGGTTCTTGGAGCGATAGCACGAAACAAATATCAAAAGGCATTTGTTGGGGGTTGTTGGAGCGATAGCGAAAATGAAGTCGAAGACAAAACCAACGATGTAACTTGTCTCATGGCTCAATCGTCAAATGAGGTAACTCTTGACTCTTCTCATTATAGTGATGATGCTTCTTCTTTTGATGACGATAGTATGCAAATCGAGTATGATAACTTATGTGAAATTAGCTTAAAAATCATCAACAAAAATAAAATTTTGAAAACTAAAAAAGACCTTTTGGAAAAAGAAATTTTAGAGTTGAATGAGAAAATTAAGAAATTTAGAAATTGACATTGGTTGTGAGTCATTTCAACTACTCCGTTTAAAAAACGCTAAACTTAAGGAAACTCAAATTAAAATTTTCAAATTTAAGAAAAGCGCTAATTCACTTAGAGAAATGTTAAATGTTCAAAAGTCACCTAGTTGTAAAATAGGTTTAGGATTTGATAAAAGTAAAGCATCAACAAGCGGGACAAAACCAATAAGTTTTGTTGGGTCAACCATTGAATTGGCAGGGGACGAATCTACCATAAAGGCAGACGGATCCACCGTACCTGGATCTGTAGATCCATCGACCAGCCAAAAAGTGGCAGAACACGTTTTTAGTCCACCTTTATCCTCGCGATCAGATTTCAATATTGTTAGAAAGAAACTAATACATGATAGCATTGAAAAGTCAAAAAGGCCGCCTCTTAAATCATCTCTTAAGAATGGTTTAGGATATGTCAAAACCGAGTCTAGATCCAAAACACCACCACCTAGAAGAAATGATTCTTCTCAACCAAGACATAACTTTCATCAACCTAGAAGAAATTCTAGCGGACCAATCTATCAAAATAAATACCCTATGAATTAGAATAACAATCAAAATTAAGGTTTTTACATATCGGAAATTGCATCCCATTTCAATATCCTAATCAAATGCAACAAATGCAAGGGATGTGCAACACTAACATTTATAGACCCATGAGATATTAGGGACCAAGCGCTTGAGTTTGTTTTTACTTAAAAGGTATGCTTGAGAACTTGTTTGGAGCCGAATGAATGGATTAAAGAGAGCAGTTGCTCCAACATATGACAGGAAACAAAATTCTATTCTCTACCTACAAAGCATACAACATAGGTAATGTTGTTTTTGGAAGTAACTTAAAAAGAAAGATCTTAGGCAAACGTACGGTCTCTAATGACTCTCTTACTATATCAAACATAGAACATGTAGATAACTTAGCTTTTAATTTACTTAGTGTCAGTCAAATTTGTGACAATAAGTGTAAAGTCTTATTTATGGAAGATGGTAGTGAAATAATTAAGGATGATAAAATCATAGGTAATGGGATTAGGAAAAATGGATTATATGTCATGAAATTAGGAAATAAGTCTCAAGACAAATTATGTCTCACCACGGTAGTTGATAACTTTACTTTATGGCATAGAAGACTTGGTCATGAAAATATGCGTTTAATCTAATCTTTGTCATCCAAAGAATTAGTTAGAAATTTACCTATGCTAAAATATGATAAACATTTTTGTGATGCTTGCAAAATAGGAAAACAAGCCCATGCAAGACATAAGGCTAAAAATATGGTGTTTACTAATAGATGTTTAAAACTTTTACTTATGGACTTATTTGGTCCATCCGCTATTAAGAGTTACAGAGGTAACTTATATACCTTAGTAATAGTGGATGATTATTCAAGATATACTTGGAAAAAAAATCTGAAACCCAAAAGCGAAGCTTTTGAAAAATTAGAAATATTAAGCAAGAAAATCCAAAATCAATTAGGATGCTTTATAGTTGCTATTAGAACGGATCATGGTTAGGAATTTGATAATGAAGTACAATTCATGGCTTTTTGTGATGCATAAGGCATTACTCATAATTTCTCGGCTCCTCGTACTCCACAATCAAATGGGGTGGTTAAAAGAAAGAATCGTACATTACAAGAAATGTCTAGGACTATGTTAAATGAACATTCCATACCTCAAAAGTTTTGGTGCCACGCCGTTGACATTGCAACTTATATTCTTAATAGAATATTAATCAGACCAATTCTAGGAAAGACCCCTTATGAAATATATAGAGGTAGGAAACCCTCTTTAGAATATTTCAAAGTATTCGAAAGCAAGTGCTTCATATTAAATACTAAAGATTACTTAACCAAGTTTGACCCAAAGTCATACGAAGGTGTTTTTCTATGATATTCAAAAAATAGTAAAGCTTACATTATCTTGAATAAACATACCATGAACGTCAAAGAATCACTCAACGTGACATTAGATGAAAATCCCCCTCCTACCAAATTATCACCATTGGTTGATGATGATGTTGGTGAAGAAGAAGCTATTGAAAAAATAATATTAAAGTAGTAAACAATAATAATATATAAGATGAGTCTGTAGAAGTTGACGAGGTTGTTAACATTAAAGAGTCTAAAAGTCACCCATTAGAACAAGTCATAGGAAATCTTAATCAA
This sequence comes from Tanacetum coccineum, assembly GCA_026074375.1. Classification (NCBI taxonomy): domain Eukaryota; kingdom Viridiplantae; phylum Streptophyta; class Magnoliopsida; order Asterales; family Asteraceae; genus Tanacetum; species Tanacetum coccineum. Next base: position 12,339 of record BQNB010151771.1, on the reverse strand, counting down.
AGAACATTAAGATCACAAGCCCAAAAACAAAGTAATTTTTTTGTTTCATTTCGACCATAGAACATAAGAATGTCAATGAGGCATTAGGAGATGAAAGTTGGGTTGTAGCTATGCAAGAGGAACTAAATCAATTTGTAGCTAACGATGTGTGGGTACCTCTACCTAAGAATCAATCAATTATTGGAACTAAATGGGTGCATAGGAATAAGTTAGACGAAAATGGTATTGTGTCTAGAAATAAGGCTAGATTAGTAGCACAAAGATACAATCAACAAGAAGGTATAGATTATGATGAAACCTACGCTTCGTTAGCTAGATTAGACTCAATCTGAATACTTCTTGCTATTGCTTGTGCAAACGATTTTAAATTGTACCAAATGGACGTAAAAAGTGCTTTTCAAAATGGGTTTATAAACGAAGAGGTTTAGGTTGCTCAACCTCTTGGTTTTATTGATTTCGAAAAACTAAACTATGTTTATAAACTTAAAAAGGCTTTGTACGGTCTTAAGCAAGCTCCTAAGGCTTGGTATGATAGACTAAAAGCATTTTTGCTAAAACACGAGTATTCCATGCGAATGGTCAATAATGCACTTTTTACAAAGAAATCAAAATCATATCTCATCATTGTTCAAATATATGTCGATGACATTATATTTGGATCCACATGTCAAAACTCGTGTGACGATTTCACAAAAATCATGCATGGTGAGTTTGAAATGAGTATGATGGGGGAGTTGAACTTGTTCTTGGGTCTTCAAATAAAACAAATGGAAGACGGGATATTTTTCAATCAATCCATGTACATCAAGGAGATGTTAAAGAAGTTCGGGTTGGAAGATTCCAAAGCAACTTAGACGCCAATGTCGACAGAGATCAAGCTCACCAAGGACGACGAATCCAAGTCCGTGGATAGCACCAAATATTGAGGTATGATTGGTAGTTTACTTTATTTAACTGCAAGTAGGCCCAATACAAGTAGACCCGATACTAATGGTTTTAGTTTTGAGCTTTTATGTGCATAAAACCGTTTTCATGAAAAACATAAAAACCTTACCCACTTAGAAAGGCCGTTTTTAATGTGTCAATATATTTTAGAAATATATTAAGGGGGAAAACCTACCCCCCCATTTAAGAATTATGGTATCCCGAAAGGAAACCAGTTATAAGAAAACTAAGATTTTTTTTGTAACGCCCGACACTGACCACGCAGGTCGACTACGTTGGATCCGAAAAAAGCCAACTAGTGGCATTTCTTTTTACATCCAATTCAAACACAAAAGGGATGTTTGATCTAAGATTTTGGGGATCACTCTAAGAAACAATATGGCCCTTGCTAATCCTCCAACGACCGAAGCCCCCCAAAATAAAGAATTTCCACCGGGAAAAGTTATGTCAACCAAGCACTATTGGAATGAAAATTGAGCTCCTTCATCCCAACTTAAACGACATACGACCCGAACGACGATTTGATTCAATGTGCGTGATAAGTTTTTTTCCATTCCATAAACCCCGACTTAAGTAAAAAAAACCCATGTTGTTAAGACTTAAAAATATGTTGACCAACTATGGGAATTTTACCTAGTAATATTATTTAAATTAACCACAAATGGGGATAGAAGTTTGTAATTTATAGTTTAAAAAAACTTATATCACCTTGTGGTAATGTCCCCCCCCTATAAATACCCCCTCTAAATTTTAAAACATTAGAGGGGTTGGGTAAATCTCAAAAATCTAATTTTTCCCATTCCATTTTCTCCTTTTAATAATAAACCTTTTTGAAAATTTGTAAAAGCCATCATCTCTCTAAATTGTGCCCCTTACTATAATTGCTTATTCATACTTTGAGCTTCCCTAGCCTCCTAAGATAGTGAATCTTTGATTACACAAGTGGTACCAGAGCCATAAAGGTGATTTGTGATGTTTTTTATTCTTATTCGAGGTGCTTAATTTAGTCAAATTCAGCTCCCTAACTGCTTAATTCATCAGATATGTTTATTAGTACTCGATTAGTCCATATCAGTTCAAATCAGTCCAAAATTTAGCCCATTACAGTCTAATAGTCATTTTCGTTTACCTGTTTTAACATTTTTTTTTGGAATCAAAAAATTAATTTTCCTTATACCCATATCAACTTTAATCTAAAAACCAATTACCCAAAACACTTATCAAAACCTATTTAAAAAAAGCTAGAATCATAAAATAATTTAAGAAAAGATAAACAATGTAAACAAACCAAATATCCAATATCCCACTTATACCCCATATGAAAAAATTCCTTTACCAAAAACATTACAAAAGTAAATTTTCCAAAAGAGCAAAAAATGGTTTTCCCGTAAGGGTATTTCGTAAACTGCTATCATCAATGGTTACGTATAGGAATTCGTAAAATGGGTATTTGAAAAAAGGTTTTCCGTAAAAAGGGTTTAACCGGTTTTCCCCCCGGAAACATGTTACAGAAACAAGGTTATATACGATGGTTTTCGTATGATGTGATTTTTTCCCGTAATGGTGGGGTTTTTTCCCATAATTGGATTTTTCGTGAAAAGAGGTTTTTCCCCCATAAGTGGGTTTTTCGTATTAGGTATTTATCAATAATTAGTTTTGTATGGTGTTTTATTCATATGAGGTTTTTGGTAAGTGGTAATTTTCGTAATTTTTTGGTTTCGGACGAGAAAAGAAAAAACAAAATAAATAACAAAACATACGACAACCCAACCCCCGAGTATTCCCCCCAAACTCGGTTATTGAACCGAGGACGGGAACTCCAGTTATTTTCAAAAAAAGTTTATACCTCATGAAAGCCAAAAACCAAAAACCTACCCAACAAATCCAACAAAAAAAAAGATTTCCACTCTATCCTAACAAATAAATCCCCCCTCCTCCATAACTCAAACCCAACCACCCCAACATAACCAAAACACAAACATGACACCCAAAACCTCCCCGGAAAAGAAAAACACAAAACAACACAAACATGACTCAAACTCGAATAGAAAACACAAACATGATCTGAGAATATTTTCGTGTTTAACAAGAAGTATTCAAGAGCATTCAAGATTAAAACCATGAAAGAATAATTCATCACAGATCTTTGGTTATCAAAAACCCATTAACATACAAGCATAAGCAAACACATGAAATGAACCTAACCAAGACCCATTTATAAGATCTTAAAGCCAACAACGTTCTTGATTCACTATCATGTGTGTGGCGTCTGTGTGATGTTGAGAAGAATGAGGCATAAAGAGATGTGTGGCATATGTCTATGTGACTTTTATACCAGATACGAGTTTTGATAGTGGTTTGTTGGCTGAGTGTGGAAGAGGAGAAAGGGGTGGATATATCTGTGATATGTATTAGGGTTATGAAGTAAACTAGGAATTGTGATATAAAGACAATTCATTGTGTTTGGGCCTAGGACTTATTAAACCGAAATTATGCACTTATAGGTTGTGTTTTGTTAAAAAGATTAGACTAAAAATTATTAGGCTCAATCTAACAAACTAAATATTCCGCTAAAATTTTTATAATGGTATTGAGTTTGATTATTAACTAGTGTCGGATTGGCGTTTATGTGAAAATTTTCCAGGGTTATCTTTCATTCTCAAAATCAAAATTACTACAAACATCAGTTATCGCTTAAAAGATCCTTATCGAAGATTCACTTAAACCGTTCAAAAGGCTAGTTTTTGGATTTAACCGCAAGAATTGACTACAGGGATGATTCGTTATCATTTATTTGAAGTTAAAGTGGAATTTCACGGGTGCGTGGTCTTATCATATCTTAAAAGTCGAGGTTGGTTGGATGATGACTTTAAAGATAACTTGTTTAAGCTAATACCCGGATTTGATGAAGACTTAGCTAATCTAGTTATTTGTGTGAGATCTATAAACGCATAAGTTGGTTCTTAATGACTCACAATGTAAGCTATCACCACATTCGGTTGTGGAATTAGTCAAGAGGTGGCATACTACTTATACTTGATGGTTAGTTGGTTGAGGAGTACACAGTACTTTGAGCATTCCGGCATGGTTGCTACGCGCGAGAGTTTCGAACATCGTTCTTTATCATAGATTAGTACAGGAATAAGACATTAAGTTTGGGTATTTCCTACATTTTAGCATCAAGTTTGTAATACTTAGTTTTCTCCATCAATAGTCATTAGAGAGAGTCGATAAAATACGAGGTTGGAAAGGATTTAGTCTGAGGATAAACGAATAAAGGTTTTTTTATTGGTAGTTGATTCTCACAAGATATTTTCATGATTAACTGGATTTATGGTACTTCACACATGGTTATATTATGGAATATTCGGTCATACATAGGTTATGATTATTTTTTATGGTCATCAAATATAATCAGGTGGAAGAGATGTGTCCTTGTCTTATGCTTCTTCATCTTTCTTCGGATATTTTCTCTTTCGGTTGAATATTTCGATAGATTGCAACAATCAGGGGGAAGAGATGTGTACATTCGGGACTTAGTTGACTTTTATGTACACAACATTCGAGACTTAATTCACTTTGGTGCTATAGTTTCGACATATACGGGTTGTTTTATGTGAAGTATATGCATATGTTAAAAGATCTTACTGATTTCTTGCATGTTCCCATAAACAGATTTGTTGGTTATCTACAATGAAGAAGTCAGATTTGCTGCTAAGTGTGGTTTACTTCATCTTCTACAAATTCCGTAGCGTGCTTAAACAGCTATAGTTAGAAGATATGTCAACTACATCAAAGTTTCAGATTTGCTTCAAATGGTTGTTTGTTTGGGGGGAAACTGATTCAGAAGCTTCAACAAAAAGAAGTAGATGAACTGCTTGAAGACATGACATATGAACTGGGGAGAAGTCAACCCAGTTTATACATATTACATTGTATTTTCTATAAGTGAAGAAAAGATCCAAGCTGAAGTACGTGATTGAAGACAAAGCAAACTGCAGATATCTTCAGCTTTGGAAGGACTTTGGAATGCTTTTACTTATATTTGTACTTATAGGATACATTGTAAGTAATCACATATGCCACCACATTGAGAGAAGATTGTTAGGATTAAAAATGTGATGTCATTATGGGAATTACACTAGTATATTAGTAAGTTAAAACACATAGGCTAGAAGTGTAATTAGTTGAAACTTCCCTTGCGTTATGTCTATAAATACCCCTCTAATCAACATTCGAGGGGTGTAGCTCAAAATTGTAATTTCCATTCATTTTCTCTTTTAATAAAAAACATTTGAAATTGTGAAAAGCTTTCTCTCTCTACAATGGCTTATTCATACTTTGAACTTCTCCGACCTCCTAAGATAGTGAATCTTTGATCACCACACTCGTCCAACACTCTAGAACCAAACATATAGAAATACGTCACCACTTTCTTCACGACAATGTCCAAAAGGGCAACATATCTATCAAGAAAGTTGCATCCGAAGATAACTTAGGTGACATATTAACTAAACCTTTAAAACACGAATAATTTAATTATTTAAGATTAAGATTAGGAATGATGAAACATATCCCCAATTGTGAATCTCCATCTTCCTAAAAATAATCGTAAGCAGAAATCTAATGGAGAAATAATCATTATTTAAAAGATGTTAATTCTCATTAGATAAATTCCAATTACAAATTTTGAATCATGAACATAATCGAGATTAGAATTTTAACAGATTAAGAAAATATCAATAAAATAACCATAGATATTTTCTAAGTCTACATGTATAACCATGCTTGGTTATTACATAAAATTATGAAATAGATAAAAAAGACAAAAAGAATACCTATCGAATTACAACTCACACTTGTGTTGACGATCTTTAATTACGTCTAAATGTTCATAATGCTTGTGTTATTAGCAATGGTCAAAAACATGATAAAAGATAACACACTCCAAGTAGTATCGACTTTGTTGAAATTCCATCGGGAAATTTACGACAACTTCTACGTTATGCTCAAAACTTAGACGTCGACTCCGAAAATTTAAACACAAACTCCTCATAGCATATATAAGCCTCTCCAATTGCTAAAACGATGACACCAACGCTCAATTTTAGTAAAATCAAACTCTATCTGTATTTCAGCCTCTCGCGGATCTACGGATCTACCGTACTGATATTCGTATGCACATTTGGTAGATTCGTGTCTTAGTGAGACATACCCTACATTTAAATTATTGGACCACTTGCTTCTTCTTCTCTAATAATATCACCCTACCTAACTTTGTCATCACCAAAAATTGCTCTTTTCTATAACTTGAACTTGTTATCCTAATATAATAAGATCCAAACATAACTAATAAGCAACAACCATAACTATTAGCAACCAATAAGCCTTACCTATAAGCCCAAATGCAAAAGACCTAGATAAAAGCCTTTAGCAAAGAAAGAAGATAAAAAGAAAAGAAGTTTAGAGAGGAGAAAATAAAGTGGTATATTTACTATGGTTAAGAAAATGGTAACCCTAACACCCTTTCCCCAAACATGCTAGAAGGCGTTGGTATTTTATAGTCCCCAAGTTCATTTGAGGGCTCGTGGGCCCTTTTGAGGAATGTTGGGCTAGGCATTGGCCTTTGTGGTTTGGGCCCTTTTAGCCCAGAAAAACCATGGGACAAAATATTTTTAAGCTTAAAAAGTTCCCAAAGCCCCGTTTTTGAAACCCGAAATAGCCTATTTTACAAAAAAACAAAGACACTAAAATTTTGTGGAACAAAGACGACCCAAATAACATTCCTTTGTATTCGACTTATATAAAAATATGGCCAACAATCTCCCAAAATGTTTTTAAGGTAGTTTCCGACCCACCCTTTTTTTTTTAAATCTCCCCCCAATGTTTTTGAAACATTCCCCTCGTGTGGAGGTTAACTTGTTGTTTGGCTTTTACAATCTTCCCCCATTATTTGAAGATTTGATTTAGAACCTCCCTTGAGCTTTGGGCCCTTTCCCTTTTGTCCACCTTTGTTTTCTTCTCTTTTCCTTTGTTTTTGTAAATGGCTCTGGTTTCATTTCATGGCCTATAAAGACGACCGATAACATTCCTTTTTGGTGTTCCACCCCCACCACCTACCCAAATTTTTATGTTGATCCCTAGATACTTCAGCCTTCCCCAATCTTTTTAACTTTTTGAGTTTTCTATAAGGATCCTTTTTTTCAATTCATGGCCACTCAATCTCCTTGGACCTTAAGTTTCCCATCTTGGATTTTGACCGTTCTTTGAATCAACTTGTGCATTTTTGACTGACATGCCCCCAAACTTTTGGTCCCCCCCTTGAAAAGCTTTTTTCAATCCACTCCTGTTTTCCTTTCCTCCAAGGCTTAACCAAATCTCATCTATCTAAAATTTTTCTTTGGTTAACAAATCTCCCCTAAATTGACGGATACAGTGAAATTTTGGACTTAAAAAGAATCTTTGATGGGATAAGTGAATGTTTTGTTATATTATCCCAAAAGTAGCCTGAATTTTGAACAAGTGGAAACTTGAACCCCTAATTCCATATTTCCAGACCTGAAACAATCCTACCTTTTGTTGCAATTAAGCTGATGAAATGACCCTTTTATTAAAGCCTTGAGTTATGAGCACGTAGTAATAAAATCTGACCTTTTGCCTTTGAATGGGGGTGGCCCGCAACACCCCGAACGATTTATGTACCGCGCATTTAAGAAAGTTTAGTTAATAAAACCCAAGCAAAAATAATGGAAAACCGAACATGATTTTTCCTTTTGTCCATCGGTCCGATTTTTTTAAGGTAGCCGAAAATAACCACCCAGTTTCCCCCCTATTTTTTAAAGTAATAAAAAACTATACCCTCTGATCAGGTAAGATTAAAAAGAAAATCCTCCCCTTTCACAGGGGTTTCCCAGCCTACGAGAAGCCATTTAAAGGGAACAAAATTCATTTCACCCTAACATCAGATGTAAATTAGGGTGTTTCCACCATGCCCCCTTTTTACTTGTTTTCTTCAATAACCGGAACGTCTCAAAAGCAACCCAACACGGTAAAGAAAGTGTAATTCAAAATAGTTTTACTATCCATTTCCCTGATATATGGTCCATCATATTCAATTTTTACTAGACCAAAAAATTGCTATCCAGTTTACACAAGCCTTGGAATCGTATTAGAAAACTATGCCAAGGTCCCACCTAAAACCCGCCAAAGAAGTGACTATTTGTTTTTTTAAGGTTTGACTCATGGAATGGATTTTCCCAATTATCACCTGTTAAAATACTAAAGAGTCACAATCACTCCTGAATGTTTTCCTGTAGGCTAAAAGATTTCCTCCCCCAATGAATAATGCGTTAGGGACTCCCCCTTTTGTTACCAAAAAAATGTTTTTTTGTTATTAATAAGGATATACAACCAAGTTGGGTCCCATACCAATGATTGTGTCTAAAGAAAAGGTTTTTTAAATTTCTGAATCCTTCTTTCCTTTGATCTCTTCTTGGCTTTTTAAACTTGGATTTTTGGTGCACTTTTTCGTTTTTAAAATACTTTAGAGGCTGGGAGGCTGACTGCCAGCCAACCCTATTTTAATATCAACAAGCTCAGAGTGAGATATGTCAATATAATAACGTTTGTGAATCTCCGTGAAAAAAAAATGGAAAGACAAGTTTAATTTTGAGAGAAACTCCGAAATAGCTAAGGAAAAGGGGTTTGCATATTGGCAATCAACCCCCTTTTGGTTCCCTAATGAAACCCCCGTTCTTTTCTATTCTTCAATACCAACAAATCCAAAATCCTTTTGTAATTTTTGCATAGATTTATGTTAATTGACCCCAGTTTTCCTGCCTTTAAGTTTTTGTGTAGAGGGCGTCTTTTCTTTTCAACCCTTTTTTATCCATAATAATTTACTTTTTAATTTTCCCCCTTCAAAACCACACGATTTAATTGGGGTACCAAGAACGTCAATCCACTAAATACCTTTTTTTTTATGTGAAATTGTTTCCAAATGGTTTTTAGCTTCAAACCCCTTAGTCCCCCGACAATTCCCCCTATACCCAAATTTCCTTTCCAATCAAAATAATTCGAAATCATAACCCTGAGGAAACTGTTATTTCCCCCTAACTATAGAATTGTTCCTTGGGTCGAAAAATATCCCCTCCGGTTTCTGGTTTTAGATCGTTAGGGGCACTTTATACCTTAACCCCCTTAACCCACCCTTAAGACACTTTTTTCACAATAGACGTCCGTGAGTTTAATTCGTTTGTTGGGTATAGAAGATACGAACATACAACCATTTGAAAAAGGACATTTTTGCAAATTCCCCCCCCAACAACAATGGTGCCTTTCCGAGATTCAAACCAAAATGTATTTGCCACATGAAAGGAAAAGAGTTTTTTCACTTAGAAGGTCTTTTTTAAAGATCCCACATTTCCCCTTCTATAATCAACAAAAATTGTTTAATCATATTTTTTATCTTTACTCCCCCCTTTTTTTTAAAATAATAAATTTTTTTCACTTTAAAAGAATAAGAAAAATACCCCAATTGAATTAAAATTTTATGACATTGAAAAAATTAAATTTTCTAAGGGGAGAAAAGTTAATACCATGAATAATTGCCAATGGAAATTTATTTTTTTTTTTAGATAGCTCCCCCTTCCCCAACCACAGTATGTAGGATACCTAACTAAATTTATTAAAAACATTGACATTTTACAAGAAAAAAAAGATATGACACCCACAAAAAAATAATGTTGAAGACGAGTTTGGAGATTGCCCCTTAATTGAACAATGTATATTATTTAATTGACATAATAATTTCCCCCACAAATCATTAATACCCTGAAATTATTTTATTTGGATAACAATAAAAATTTGAACATTTTTATTAAAGAATTGTAAACCCCCCAAAACCAATTTAAAAGATTAACAGGCGGTTTGGTTTTTTTTAAAAAGCCTCCCCCCTCCAAAAAATTTGACATCTACATAAGTATTGGTCATTTGAGAAAAATTTTGATTACCATAAATTTTTTTTAAAACTTATTTAAGGAAAGGGAAGTGTTGAACACATAATTTTTAACAAATAACCCAACCCTGTAATTATGGAAAAATTTACCCAACAAATTTATAATTGGTCAGAAATAATTTAGACATTGAAAGTCTTTTTTAAAAAAATTTAATGTTCAAAACGGTTTTTATTTTAAAAAAAACCATGATAGAAAAGACTTTCCCCCACCCATCTAATTGGGTTAGAAGTAAAGCCGCCCATTTGAAAGCAATAACACCTCCCCCCCCTAAAACATTTATTGGGTCCGAGTATACAGTTTTGATGTAAACTGTAAGCCCATTGGTATCCCCCCCCCATGAGCTCAAAACTATTGATATTGTTTTCCCTTTTTTAAGAAGCTTTATGAAAGAAACCCCGAGAAATTTAACTTTCTCCCGTTGAAATAAGATTATTTTTTTTTACTTAAAAGGAATACACATTCCCCTTATAAATTTAAGTCCGAGTTTAAATGATGCCAAAACTGAAATAAGGGTTTTTTTTTTTATATTTTTTTTGTATTTTGTTTTTTTTTCTCCCAAAAAAATTATTTAAATAAATTACAAAATAAAAAGAATAAAAATCAGCGAAATAATTAATACAAGACGAAAATGGTTTTGAATGTAATCCCAAGCAGAAATTCCGTTGTTTTTTAACCTAGAAACCACCCAGTTCTTGTTTCCCCCTGGATCCAAACATCCCCTACAAACACCAATAGTCCCATTTTTGATGAAAGAATACTTAATAAACCATCCCTTCGGGTTAAGAGGGCTTTAGGATAAAACAGGTCCAGCTAACTGTAAATTCAAGTTTTCCCGACCAAAGGAAATAATTCAACAATACCCCTTTTTTTATTTTAACCCTGTTTCCCTTCTTTTTAATTAGTTGAATATCCAGACAAATCAAATTTGTGCTGGTAAAAACAGGAAAATGTTTTTTTGGGTTTTTGGGGATTTTTGCACGGTCAAAAAATGGCTTATGGTTGCCCTTTTGAATCACAAATACAATAGGGTAATAGGTATTTTGTCAAAGTGGAAGCCATAATCTGTGAGATGAGTTCTCAACCATAGAACTTGAGCTCAGCACGCAGATAGAGACACACACTCGGCTTCTGCTAAAGACATTAAAGTGCAGTCTTGCTTCTTTAACGACCAGCTGACTAGCTTATCACCACCTAGAAATTGTAAACCACCAGATGTACTTTTACGTGTATTAAGACAACCCGCGTGATCTGAATCTGAAAAAGCAGTTAGTTCAAAACCGGTGTTCTTCGGATTCCAGAGTCCCATGTTGATGGTATTCTTAAAGTACCAAAAGATTCATTTAACCTCCCTGAGGTGCTTTTTAGTTGGTCTCGCTTGATAACGAGCACAATAACATGTTGCATGTACAATATCCGGTCTACTTGCTGTTAAGTACATAAGTGCCCTAACCCTGCTACGATATTTCGTTTGGTCAACACGAGTTCCACTCAAGTCAGCATCTAGGGGTTTAGTAGCCATTGGAGTACCAACGCTATCACATGAAATTATACCATGCTTTTTAAGTATCTCTTAAGCATACTTAGCTTGGTTTATAAATATACCACGCGTAGATTGGTGGATTTTAATTCCTAAAAAGAATTTTAGCTCCCTCATCATAGACATTTCAAACTTGCTGTGCATTAATTTTTCAAACTTTTTGGAAAGTTTTAGGTTTGTAGAACCAAAAATAATATCATCAATGTAAATTTACACAAGCAATATGTCTTCCCATTTTTTGGTAATGAATAGAGTTGGATCAATAGAACCTTTTGAGAATCCTTTAGATACCAGGAAGTTGGAGAGTTCATCGTACCATGCCCTTGGAGCTTGCTTAAGTCTGTATAATGCCTTTTTGAGATGGTAGACTTTGTCAGGATGATGTGGGTCTACGAATCCATCTGGCTGATTGACGTACACTTCTTCATTTAGAGGACCGTTAAGAAATGTTGTCTTAATGTCCATCTGGTATACTGGAAATGATTTGTATGCAGCATACGCAACAAATAACCGGACAGCTTTCAATCGAGCGATTGGAGCAAATGACTCTTTGAAGTCGATTCCTTCCTGTTAGATGTATCCCTTAGCTACAAGACGAGCTTTGTTACGAATTACAATATTCTCCTCATCATGTTTGTTTTTCCATAACCACTTCATATTAATGACATTTTTGCAGAGTGGTATGTCGACCAATTCCCACACATCTAATCGATCAAACTGGTGAAGTTCTTCCTGCATCGCTTTAATCCATGCAGAATCAGCCATGGCTTCTTTGATGTTCTTCGGTTCAGTTTGACTCACGGTAAGTGCGAATATACACATCTCGCCATCTGTTTCTAG
>BQNB010151770.1:0-15857 GCA_026074375.1 Tanacetum coccineum | reverse complement strand
GATTAAATACAAAAAGTAAGTAAAGTTTGATCTCCCTTGGACTCCAGGTGGAAATCTTTGAAGGTTGGAAGCCTTTGTCGCCTCTCCAATTGGCTATGGAGGAAGTGATGTCAGAATATCTTGAATGAGGCCTCTATTTATAGGTATTAAACTTGTTATGGCGTAACTTATAAATGTGTTACGCCGTAACCATCATACACGGAATTCCATATTTAAATAATTTGTTACGGCGTAACCAGATATGGTGTTATGCCGTAACCTTCAAATAATGTCCATAAGTACGTGATCTTCCTTCCATATTTGTAGATCTTCATGGTTACAGAGTAACTGGATAGGTGTTACGCCGTAACTCTAACTTTGACAAGATTTCCTTCCAAATATATGGTTACGGCGTATCTAGGTATGGTGTTACGCCGTAACGTTGTCCTTGATCTTCTTACTTGCTTAATATATGTTACAGTGTAACCATTTTTGGTGTTACGCCGTAATATTCTTCAAATATTTACACTTTGAGTCCTTTGTCCCTTGTTTCTTGTCACTTTTCTGCATTTCACCTGAAAACTACAAAATGATAGAAAATATCTCATTTTCGAGCATTAGTGAAACTTTTGCAGGTAATATAGGGGGTATTTTGCCACCAAAAAGTATTAAATATTTGATGTTATCAAATATCCCCCCATTTGACTTCTGCTTTCCCTCAAGTAGAACCTGTTAAAACATTTCATAAAAAGATTTCTCGGGAATAACTTCAAGAAATTAATTTATAAAACTCTTATGCTAGAAAACATCAAAGCCGAACACCTCACGAAAAGGGGATAAAAAGTCACTCAGCTCTCCACTAGTCTAAGTGTTTCATTTTCAGGGTGATCGCTCAATTTCACAGTCATAGCATGTATTCTATTATAAGCTTGGAAAGTACACAAATCTACACCAGTTAGAATTAAGGTCTAAATAATTCTTGAAGGCAACAAGGGTAATATGGTTTTAAAGGGTGATAAAGGGGTCAGATAGACAGGGATAAACCTTTAAAGTTGTTAATAAAAACACCTACAAATTGTCTAAAAAATCTAAGGTGTTCCATAACTTCGCTACTATCCATCCATGGTTCAAGAGTCAAAGTCCAAAAATTGATCTACAATATGGGCTAACTATCTCCATACCTTATGAGTATTGAGATGACTTTGTGTAATAATGGGCTACTAGCTCCATTCTTCATAATTATTGAGATGTCTTGGTGCAATAATGGGCTACTAGCTCCATTTTTTATTTTTTTGCACCATCTTTACACTTTTTTTAGCACATGGGGTTGCTTTTGTTTCACCCCTTTTCTCCACTTGCTAAGATAGGATATGCAAATGTTTACATAGTTTTATATATATTTAATTATTGCCCCTGCAACATCCGATATTATACGCACATCCCCCCACTTGAGATAAACAATGTCGAAAGTGGTGATACAGGGGGGTCTTTATAGATCATAACTGATTGGTCTTCCACGAATGCATATAATTTTCGTTCCTATTCCCCCGAACCATGGACTTAAGTAGCCAAAGATTTCAACACAAAGAAAATAAAGACTACATGGTAGGCTAAGGTGAAATGGTGTAACAAAACATATAGAGTAGGGTGAAAACATAGATTGGCTCAACATGGGTGATCTAGGGGTATCTTGCACTAATAATGAGTGCAACAAAAGGGTTTATCACGGGAGGTCGACAAGTCAGTGTAACAAGTCGATAAACGCACACATATAGGCTATTTGGGTGATTTCCTAAGTGTTGTCTTCTTGAACTATCTATTCCTGCTAATCAATTAGGTCTCGAAATGATGTACAGCAAGTTTTAAAGTCTAACAATAATACCGGCACACCAATGTTTTTGGTGATTTGTGATAATAGATGGAAACGGAATATTAGGCTTAAATCTCCCCAAGTATAATAAAGGGTAATGTGCATTTGGCAAAGATTAATTATAGTTATTTAAGAAAAATTTGTCAAAAATTTTAAAATTGGCATAACTTTCAAAGAAAACTAGAAAATTGAAGTCAAAACATACGTCAAGTATTAATTCTACTCCCATCCCCCTATTTGATTTGTACAATGTCTCTATTGTACATTAAGGAAATGAAATAATAAGGAAAGAGTAGAATTAAGACAAGAAACTCCCTGAGCATTGCTTCAAAGTTTGAAATTTGGCAGAAATCTTAATTTTTGTCTTCCCGCAAGCTCTTTATCCCATGTGATCACAAAACAAACCAAAACATAAAATCATTCTACAAGAATTATGAAATGTATAAGAAATACAAACCTAACTCACTTTCGTAGGAATCATGGTTGCATTTAGCATATGCAACAAGCCTTTTAAACCATTTGGTGGCCCAAGTGGACGAGTTTAGTCTCGTGAGGGCTTCCAGAGAACATACCCACAAAGTCCATTTACGTATACAAGGTTTAGACATGTTTAAAAATTAAAATTTTAAGGATTCAGAAGAAGGTTACGGCGTAAATCCGATGGTTATGACGTAATCAAGTGGTAAAATTTTTAAGTTTTAAGGTGTTATGGCGTAACCATGAAATAGTTTACGTCGTAACTTATAGTGTTAAGGCATAATACTAAAGTTGTTACATCCGTAACTGCTACAGATTCACAGCTAAGTTACCACATGATTATGATCAGTCCGGTCCTCGATAAATGCCTCCTTAGCTGTTGGATCCTACAAAACAAAGTTGAAAACATACAAACCAACTAATATGCAGAATGAAAGATAGTCATGGGGTGCCTCCCACAAAGCGCTTGTTTTTGTTTGAGTCACGAGCTTGACTCCACCCTTATTTGCCAAGTAATAAGGTGTTCCTTCCCTCACTTGAGATTAAGTGCGAGTGAGAGTAGCAATGAACACCATGATTTGCTACTGGGTAGGGGAATGACAAATTAGAACCATACTGCTGTTGAAATTTCATTTCCCTTGATGATTGGCTCACTTGGTGTAGTAATTTACGAATGAAGGTCTCACAATCATATGTTTTTATAACAGGGTTATCATATTCTTTTTCGGCAACCTCTGTAATATGAGAAAATTCCTCCTCGAATTTGTTTAATTGCTTGTTAGACATAGGATTTGTAGCCGGTGCTACATAATCGTCGTCAGGTGGTGTGATGTGAACCGTCTGAGGGGTCAAAGGTTGCATTACACTATCATTTAGAGGAATATCATAATCCTGTTCCTTTTCCTTTACAATTTTATCCATATCATGGACTGGTCCCAGTGGTATATATGGTTGCACTACTAGTTTAAGGTTAGGTAAAGTATGTATGGTAGGTGTTAGAAATTGCCTCAGCCTTTCTACATCCTTGCTTGAAATGTCTCAACCAACATCCATGTCCCCTTCTTCATCCTGAGCTTTCGCATTATTAATTTCCTTATGATTTCCAATCATGTGAACGGTTTTGTGAGTACTGTAAGGGCTACCCATTTGTTCCTTTAAATGTCCTAGAAACGACGTAGGTGGTAAGTCATGAGGAACCGACTCCTTCATGTTTTCCTTACCCATTGGCGTTATTGCCTTGACTTTTTCTCTTGTATTAGTGAGGACTTTATGGGTTAATTGATAAGCTTTTTCCTATAGGTTCTTTGTTCTAGTTTTAAGTGCCCTTATGTTCAATTCTGTTTTCTTAAGGATCTTTCTCATCCTTTCATCATCCGCGATCTGTTTTTTAATTGTGTCTTCGTAAAATTTGATGATGGTTCCTTCCAAGGATTCCATATATCTGCTAGGCTTGATTGCCTCGTCCTCTTTTTTGAGAGGGTACTCCTTGTTTAGATGTTCCCCTTGAAACTTTCATGAATGGCATCAACGTTGTCCAAGACATCGTTGATTTCTTCCCTAGTGGTTGTTTCATCATACCAGTTATGCGAATGGTCTGCCATGACTTGTATTGATTCTAGGGCTTGTGTTGGTGTCATCAGAGGAATGAACCCGTTAGAGTCGAGAATTTTGCGAGTAGGGATGTCTAATCCAATGTAGAAGATATGAACCTTCTGTTGACAATTCAAGATCGTGCGCGGTCATTGTAAAGAAGATCATTGTATCTTTCCCAAGCATAACACTATGTTTCGTCCCTTTCTTGCTTGAAATTACAGATTTCTTCTAATTTCTTGGCAGTAATGAAAGGGTGACAATATCTCCAAATAACATATTAAGAGACCGCCATGAAGTAAAATAACCCTGCTGGAAGCCTACTTTCCATCTTAAGGCTCAGTCCCATGAGTGTAATTGGAAAAACCCAAGCATAATGCATCGTGAAGTGACGCAGGGAAGTGAAAGAGATCCACAATCTCTAATACCATACGCACATGTTCGTAATCTAGATTAGCCTTACTAAGAGTTTGTCTCTGTTCATCAAACTGTTTTTGAAGTTTTTCATATGTTTTAACACAGTTTTTAGAATAAGATTTTACCTCTGTGTCAGACCCTGAAGAGTTTGAAGTATAGGCCATAAGAGCAAACTCAGTTGGTCTCTGTTGAACAACTGATGAACAACTAACTATGGCTCTACAGACTCTAGGCCTAACTAATAAGCTACAATTTATAGATTAGTCTTACTAAGAGTTTGTCTCTTGTTCATCAAACTGTTTTTGAAGTTTTTCATATATCTTAACATGGTTTTTAGAACAAGATTGTACCTGTGTGTCAGATCCTAAGGAGTTTGAAGTGTAGTCCATGAGAGCAAACTTAGTTGGTTCATTTTGAGCTATATAACTCCAATCATATCCTAATCCATCTTGCACAATCAAAGCATTGTCTTGAACAACCAATGCATCAGAGGTCTCTACTGGTACAGTTCTTCTGGTGTTGTCCCTGCTCCCATACCCTGCATCTCCATTCCTGTTCCATTGATTTCTTGGTGCTTTACATTCCCTGGCAAAATGGCCTCTTCTATGACAGTTAAAACATTCAACCTTAGCTTTATCAAAACCTACAGGTTCTTTGCCATTAAAGATTAACTTTTTCCAGTCTTCTTATAAAAACGCTTAACCCTCATTGAAAGCATAGCCACCTGCCATTTAATGTCTATTTCTTCCAAATTATCTTGATCAAGCTACTCTAGGTCTTCATCATCAAGTTGTGGACCACTTGACTGATCAGCAAAGAATGAGAACATTAGATCATTAGTATATGATGATGAAGAGTCTTGTCCTTGAGAGCTATGGCCTGCTGCAGTAGAAACACCATTAGCAGTATTAACTTCATTAATACTATTAGTGTCTTTTGCAGAAAGAAAGGCCGCATTCTATGAGTTTGAAGATGATCCAGAGGAACCTTTGATGTCAGCTTCAAACATTTTCAAGTTATTGTATAGATCATCAATATCTATTTCATCTATACCCTCTTTGTTTCTCATGATCAAAGCTATGTTGTTCCATGATGAAGGTAGAGATCTTAGAAATTTCTGATTTGCATCTTCATTTGAAATAGCTGCACCATGAATTTCAAGTTGGCTGATAAGTTTTTGAAACCTATCATATGCTTTGTCTAGGCCTTCTGTGTCAGATACATAAAAGTTTTCGAATTTTTGCTTTCAGACATTCTTCTGTATCTTCTTAGATTTAACATTGCCACCAAATCTACTCTTGATAGCAGCCCACAAAGACTTTGCATCCTTGATTGTATGGAACCTTAGTTGATACTCATCAGGAATAGCCAAAAGCATAATGCTTTTAGCTTTTCTTTCTTTTTGCCTTTGTAATAGTGCTTGAGCAGTCTTTGGAGGTACTTCAGTTTCAACACCATTTTCATCTTTTGTTGTTTGTACGACTTCATCACCATTCATGATTACTTGCCACAAGCCATAATCTGTGTTTGTGAGGTACTGCTCCATCCTCATGCTCCAAAGGGTATATTCGCCCATCTTGAGCATAGGAAGTTTTATAGTAGATATCATTTGAGGATATTCTACTAGTGCCATTTGTGGTGTAGGTTCTTTACCAGACATCTTGTATGTTAGGTAGAGTTCTAGATCTAGATGAGTTCTTCTTATTCAGAGTTTCTCTACAAGCTCTGCTACCACTTGTGAGTCCCAATGAATAGATCTTCTTAGCTTGTTAAGGCTTAGTTAACTTGAATAGATTCAAACTAACTATATGAGAAACTATGATTATGAATACTATAAGTTATGCGGAATATAACTTGTAATACTAAGAAGAACAATGTAAACAAAACTTTGAATATATATTGATTGCAAATATTCTGCCTAGGTTACAGAATAGTTAACTATGAATTGATATGAAAACTGATATCTTTAACTATGTCGTAGGGTTCCTTTTATACACTAAGGAAAATCCTAATGGGCTTATAAAACGCGTCAAGTGATCATGCATATATATTCCTAATATAACTCATGCATATCACTTAAGCAGTACTAACTATTATACTAACAGTACTAATATATAACTAACAGTACTAACTATACTGGCAGTACTAACAATGTACTAGCAGTACTAACTAACTATAACTAGCAGTACTAAGTGTAGAAGCTCTGAATCCCAACAATTTTGCCAATTGAATCACCCTGATTCGACATCGGATGAATTAGTTATAGCCGAAATGGCAAAGGTGCGCAAATTCTGCACACCTGTAGTAAATGGCTGTTATCACTAGATTTTTGTATAGTAACCCCTAAATATGTAAGACTAAAAGTTGTAGAGGACTCAAATATCTAATCATGCTCACTGGTTTGAGGTTGATCGGAATTATGGTTTGTAAATGGCACCCAAATTACCGGGACTGATGTTGGCTGTCCAAAAATAGCCATGTATAAACTAAATAAACACCTCAAGCTCCTCCATGACTCACCATCACCTTCATGACCATGACCTCACCACCACATCACCATCACTCCAGAACCTTACAAGCACCTCCATCACCTCCTTGTAAGCTACTACCACAAGTTGCACACTAAGTAAGCTACTTGTCACCATTTTTTATTTTTGAACCATCACCGCCTCCCTACACCTCACTGTAGCTTTCTATTAGTCACCATGACAGCCCATGGACACCACACCAAGTAATCTTGGTACCTACTCTAAGAAAACTTGGCCCCTAAGTCATTTGAGCCCTATACAAGCCGAACACATACATACACTTTCGTTTCATCCTCACAACTCTTTTCCACCTTAAATCTAAGTTCAAACCAAGTTCAAGTAGAATTAAGGAAGCCAAGGAAGAAGTACCCAGCCCTTAGAAGCCAAGAAAACAAAAGAAGGAAACCATTAAAGTCATTTCCTAGGCGTACGAACCCAATTTGTTTGTTTTGAATTTCATTCCTTGCATTGTCTGGCTTTAGTAGCCGTGAGTGAGCGATATATCTCTCTCTATCTGCGTAATGGGTCAGTAGAGTCTATGTCCAACTTTTTGTGAACTGTGTGACGAATTTTTTGCAAGAATGGTGTCATCTTCATTGTTACCTATAAATATGAGTTCTCTTTAATTTTCGAGGTCTGACAGGGTTAATGTTGGGTTGGTGACCGTCAAGTTTGTTTCAAGCCCTCTTAAGTGTCAATTAAAACCTCTTACTTAACAACAGTCTCTCTGTATTGTTCCTCTGGGTGAAATATTTTTATTTTATTCTTTGTTAATAAAGATTTGTCTCTAACTATTCATAATTGACAATCAAATAAATAATTTCCAACATATTATATGAAGGCCATGTATAAATAAGAATTAAAACTAACGGTAGCATAAAAAGAACATGTCAACATTGTCCTAGCATGGTTTGGTCAGAGGTTGTACCAACATGTAGATGTCTCGGCTCAAGCCTTTCCCATGGTTTTCCCTTTGGTGATGAAAAAGAGAGGGTTTAATCCCCATAAGGCAAATGTTCGAGTCTTACATATTGTCCAATTGGATTTCACTTTAGGTTCAAATCACTAACAACAAACTTACACTTTTTTTTAAAAGGAGCATAATAAGAAACGGTTAAAAAACAGAGAAAAAAAATGTAAAGTTAGCAAAGCTATTGATGCATAACAGAAAAAACAATAAGACAAGTTGTAGCATATATATGTTTGCGTTATACATATAATGTTTAAGCTTGAATGTAGGAAATAAGTTGTTAACAACAACCTAATTGACTAGACATACTAAATAGACCTATAAATAGCCATGCTTCATTCACATTTTGACAAATGTTAAACAGTATTTACCAATCAATTTTTGAATTAAACCAAGGGTTAAGTCCAAAAATAGGCCACGTACTTTCTCAAAATTTCACATATAGGTAACGAACTTTGAAAAATAACCATTGTACCCATGCGAAACACGGCTATGACTTGTCAAAATAGGTAATATTTCCTGTTGAGTTCCACCTCAGCAAAAATAAAAACAAATAATACAAAAGTATTTGCAAATTGTTTACTTTTTGTATGTTTATGAAACTATTATCGAGGGTGTTGTTCAAAATAACTTGTAGGGTTAGGAGAGCGCGGCGATGAGGGGGGTCCATATTTCATTTAACCTTTTTTATATAACAAAAACTCAAAAATTCTGAGTAAGAAATATCAAACGAATCTCATAGAGGAGAGAGGAGGAGCAGGAATGTAATTGATGAGACAGGGGGGAGGAACAATTAAACATACATATAAACTTAGAATTTCATGTTAATTTACAACAGGTCCTCTGATCTCTATCACTCTGGAAGGTATTAAGATTTTAGTTGGGATTCCGAATACAAGAGTAGAGTCCCCTAAAAAGTACTTAAAGTTACCATAATATTATTTTTAAGATAACTGCTAATAAAGTTACAGAAAATGATGAAATCTGTTCATGCAATCTCAACTGCAAAACCATTCTTTTTCCTTTTGCTGGTCTGCACAACTTCCGCTCAAGTTCCCCCCACTTTTAAATTTTTTTCACAATATTATCCCATGTTTGAACATTTGCTATTCCCAAGCACCATTCCCCTTATTAGAATAGGCTAGGGAATGACTGTTTAGTTGGATTCTTTGTCCTTTGTACATTTTTACCTTCAGACTTTGGAAAGAAAGATTCTTCAATGTCCTCGTCTGTGGTATCCTCGTCTGTGGTATCCTTAACTATGACATCCTCGTCTGTGGCATCTTCGTACCATTTGAGCAATTCTTTTTATGGCCCCTCCCTAGACACAATTGCTTTTGATGGCCCCTTGCTAGACACAATATCATCTGAGCTGCTGCTTAGCTCCAAGCTAGTGCTTTTTAAAGAGGTGCTGCTGTCAGAACTAAGCATAATGATTTCTGCAAGAACAAATTAAGAACAGTTACTAAATAGAATGACATGACAGTAATGGCATGCAATTAGTCCATCAATACTAGAATGACAGTGAGTAAAATATGGAAAGATTGGAAGCATAGTGATGAAAAAGTGTCATATAACAAGGTTAAGTACACAAGATAACTACACAAGATTAACTACACAAGATAACTTTGCTCAAATGTTCATACTATAAAGAAATATGGGCAGATTGGAAAAAAAAGAATCAAAATGAAGGATTTGAACAACACCCCTATGTAATCCTAACCCTAATGCTCAATTACTCAATTGTTGTTCACATAAGCTATAATGCAGTTGTGGTACCTTTTGCGTAATAAGCAATCACAAACACCTTAAAACTTTTTATTTACTAATAACATTTTCTAATAAGCCCTTTTGAAGAAGCAGTTGCTCTTTTGAAGAAGCAGTGATGAGTCACTTATTCAGAAAAGCTTATTTCAGTCATAAAGAACAAATAAACATCTTGGATAAGCAATCAAAAGCACCCTTAAACCCTAGTTAATACTGAGATATAGGTTATAATTCGCTTATTCAAAATAACTTTATTGCAATTCAGGATAAGCAATCGAAAACACCCTTAATATTGTTTATCTATTTGTAGATAAACAGTCTAGTATATCCCAAACAACCTTGTATATTTATTCCATAACATTGACGGCATAAGATTACAACTCTATCCAATAAATGTATGCCATTTTTACTATGATCTAAGCTTTCATCACTTAAAAAAACCACTCACAAAACCGTGTGTTAAACAAATGACATACCTTTAAGTTTACTAATAACAAATGACTTACCTTTACCTTTAGCCATCGTGATTATCAATTGAATTTTGGGTTAAGGAAATGATTAATTAGGGTTTATATGATATCAGTAATTAGGTTTAACTGATGAAATGAAATTGGAGAAATGATATTTGGTTAAGGGGTGGGTCGGGGTAGGGTAGGTATCACATTTAATTTGATAATTAAAAAAATTATATAAAAAATGTGACATGTACAACTTACCCGGTTATAGCCGGTAACCCTTTGCAAAATGGGACGATATTGGTGATAATGAACATAAATACTGGGTACATGGGTGACAAAAGTATTTTCCAAAGTTCGTTACTTATATGTGGAATTTTGTGAAAGTACATGGGGTATGTTTGGCAAAACTAGTTGTAGGTTGTATGCTGTAAGCTGTAAACTGTAAGCTGTAAACTGCAAAGCTGTTAACATGAGCTAGAAGTTGTATCTTTTTACAATAAAAGTGTTTGGTAAATCAGCTGTTAACTGTAATTATAAGATGCAAAATGACATAAAAAGACATGTATAATTGTAAACAAATGAGGGATTAGGCGGCCGCGCGTTGCTACGGAGCCTAATATCTGATATGTTTGTCTGATATGTATATAATTTCCGTAAATTTGCGACACTGGATCAAAGTTAAAACAATGCAAAAATTATAATAACGGGATGCATCAAGTTGATACAGGAAAAACGTACAATAACTTCGGTCTCTTAGTAACATCGCGGATTTTTTTTAACATAAAGCAATTTGAGGGAATCGAAAAAGGAAAATAAAATATAAGATCACTTTAAAAAACTAATAAATGCAATAAGTTAAAAAAAATACAAACTACTAAGATTTAGGCTTAGGCTGTTAAAAAACTAAACATCTCGATTAACTTTAAAAGATTAAATTTCGTGCTTTTTATTGTCATAGCTGAAAACGTGAATTGAATTCAAGAATTCTTAAGAACCATCGACATGGCTTGATATAATATTAAAGCATTATGTTGTGAAGCTTAAAATTATATCAAACATCCTAGCGTTTCGTGATAATAATAATTATTATTATTATAATAATTTTGTTTTGTAATCTCACTTTATTATATACTTTGAACTTTTATAATTGTATGTTGACCTCTAAATAATAATGTTATTATAGTACAAGAGAAAAAAGAAGTCATTTATATGAGTAACAATTTATAGTGGACAATTTCCAGTGGACTAGTTTCATCCAAGAGAAAAAAAGAACACTAAAATATACAAGGTGAGCCACACCTAAAAAATATGAATATGTAATGGTTAAGAGGTATGATAGTAATTAAGATTTAAAGAGCCGTACAAAATTTTGGACGCTCATCAAATGAGCGTTATATTTTTGAAGATTTTTAATTAAAAAAAAAGCTTTGAGCTATAAGTATTCAAACAGAGATGTTGAAAAATTGGAGCTTTATTTTCTAAACAAAAAGCTAATAGCTTTAAAAAAAGCTTCAAAAAAGCTCTTACCAAACAGGCTCATGGCCTATTTTTGAATTTAACCCTTAAACCAATCATATTTATATGTTTATTTTTAGGTCTATTACTTAGGGCTACAAAAGTACAAATCATTTTCCTGTTACAAAACCCATAAAAAACAAAAATTATTTAAATAGCATGTAAAAAACATGTTTTATTTCTATCGTCTTGGTAGGGTGTTTTTAATGAATCACCTTTAAAAAAAAGCAAAATCCATAAAAATGTACAATTTAAGAAAATCTTATTGGAAGGACACAAGCTTAGTTAAAGGGGTAAAATGGAAATTTGGAGATGAAAGTCATCTGATTTCGTCAGCTGACACTACAAAATAAATGACATTTAGTGACTAAAACGTTTGCCTACTAATAATGAAAGAGTAGGAAAAACTAGACATTTGCCTACTAATGATGAAAGAGTAAGAAAAACTAAACTTTTGCCTACTAATGATGAAAGAGCAGGAAAAATTAAACTTTTACCTACTTATGAAAGAATAAGAAAAACTAAATATTTGCCTACTAATGATGAAAAA
The DNA here is from genome assembly GCA_026074375.1 of Tanacetum coccineum. Classification (NCBI taxonomy): domain Eukaryota; kingdom Viridiplantae; phylum Streptophyta; class Magnoliopsida; order Asterales; family Asteraceae; genus Tanacetum; species Tanacetum coccineum. Next base: position 3,736 of record BQNB010151770.1, on the reverse strand, counting down.
GTAAGAAAAACTAAACTTATCTTATGTTACTTATAACTAGGGGTATTAGTCATGTCGGGTTGGTCGGGTTCGGGTCAAAGTCGGGTCAAGACTAAAAATATCAAAACCCGACCTTATTTGAACTCGAGTCTGTCGGGTTCGGATCAATTGGGGTCGAGTCAACTTGGGTCAGATCCGTTCGGGTTTGGGTCAACCCGAATATAATAAAAATGTAACAAAATTGTCATTTTTTGTTCATTTAAATAGAAAATTTATTAAATGTATATTTAATTTTTTTTAAAGTTCTTAGTTGAGTCAATTGCGTCGACCCAAATCCAAACATTTTCAATAAAACTATAAAAGTCACCAATAAAACATTTGCTCACTAAAACTTATATAAAGTCAATAAAACTTTTGCTCAATGTTTTGAAAATCGGGTCTCTAACCGATTTGGTCGAGCTACCGGGTTACCGGTTCGACCACCGGGTCACCCGGTTTTCAAAAATAAAAATAATAATAATAATTGCAATGATACAAAAAACGAATATTTATATAAGGGGAAATTCTCAAAATGCCCCAAGAGGTATGTGACTTTGCCTAAATGCCCCATGCGACTTAAACGACCTATGCGACTTATGCAACCCTTGACAAATTTACCAAAATGCCCATATTTTATGATAATTAGATGTACTTGTTTGTTTCAGAATAATGGTATTTTGGTAAATTTGTCAGAGGTTGCATAAGTCGCATTAGTCGTTTAAGTCGCATGGGGCATTTAGGGAAAATCCAAGTCGCATGGGGCATTTAGGGAAAATCCAAGTCGCATGGGGCATTTAGGAAAAGTCGCATACTTCTTGGGGGCAATTAGGGAATTTTCCCTTTATATAAATCATGAATATACCTTGACTGAACCTAAAATCATTCAGAAATAAATATAACATGTAACAAATAAAATTACGTCGTAAATATATAAAAAAAACTTGCTTTATTTGTAAAAAAAATGAATAAATCAAAACCCGGCCGGGTCTCGAGAACCGAGTTGGCCCAGATCACTTCAAACCCCGCAAGTCTAATCAAGTTTCGAAAATATAAAACATTGTTTAATTTGATTCGTTTTTTCAACTGGAACCGGTTCAACCGATTGACCCGGCCGAGGCAAACCAGGTTTTAAAACATTGCTTTTGCTTACTTAAAATCTAATACACATCACTAAAGAGTCACCAAATCTAAATAATCAAAATAATATAATACAAAAACAAAAATAAAAATAATATTTATTTTATTACACCTTTTATCACCATGGGTTGACCAGATCTAGAACTGGCAAATAACACCCACCAATCAATATTTGGGTCAATTGGACTCTTTTTTTAAGTATAATGGGCTAAATGGACTTTAGAATATGATGAAACAAAAAAAAACATGGGTATAATGGTCAGGTATTTTTTGACAATGGGTATTTTTTGGTGCCATCAGCTAACTAGTGTTGTTTTTGGACATTTGCTCATTTTTTTACGTTTCCCTTTGTTTTTTACGTTTACCTCCGTTTTTTTGACGTTTACGTCCCTCTTTTTACGTTTTCGTTTGATTTTTTTACATTTTCGTCCGTTTTTTACGTTTTCGTTCATTTTGTTACGTTTTCACTTTTTTTTACGGATATGCCGTTTTTTACGTTTTCGTCCTTCTTCTACGTTTTCATTCTTTTTTTACGTTTTCGTCCGTTTGTTGGCGTTTTCGTATGTTATTCTACGTTTTCGTCTGTTTTTTTACGTTTTCCCCAGTTTTTTACGTTTACGCCCGTTTTTTTACTTTATTGTCCGTTTTTTACGTTTGCGTCCGTTTTTTTACGTTTTCGTCCCTTTTTACGTTCACGTCTCTTTTTTTCGTTTTCGTCCGTTTTTTACGTTTTCGTCCGTTTTTTACGTTTTCGTCCGTTTTTTACGTTTTTCGTCCGTTCTTTTCGTTTTCGTCCGTTTTTTACGTTCTCCTCCGTTTTTTACGTTTTCGTCCGTTTTTTATGTTTTCGTTTTTTTTTACATTTTCGTCCGTTTGTTTACGTTTTCGTTCATTTTTTTACGTATTCGTCCGTTTGTTTACATTTTCGCCCGTTATTTTACGTTTTCGTCTTTTTTACGTTTTTTTTTTTATTTTTACGAAAACGTAAAACACGACAAAAACGTAAATAAACAACGAAAACGTAAAAAACACGAAACTTAGAAAACATCGATAACGTAAATTAAAACCGAAATAACTGTACAAAAACTTAAAAACCGGAAGAAAACGTAACAAAAACAGACGAAACTTAAAAAAAAAAAAAAAAAACGGACGAAAACGAAAAACGGACAAAAAACATAAAAAAGGCGAAAACGTAATAACGGGCGAAAACGAAAAAAACGGACGAAAACTTAAGGAATCGAACGAAAACGTAAATAAACGGACGAAACGTAAATAAACGGACGAAAACGCTAAAAAACGGACGGAAAACGTTAAAAAACAAAAAAAAACGTAAAAAAACGACGAAAAATGTAAAAACAGACCGAAAACGTAAAAACCCGACGAAAACGTAAAAAAACGGTCTAAAAGGGTAAAACAGACAAAACCTGTAAAAAAACCGCGAGAAAGGTAAAAAAACGACGAAAACGTAAAAAACGAACATAAAGTAAAAAAAACGAACGAAAACTTAAAAAAACCGTAAGAAAACATACAAAAATAGCAATAAACGTGCGAAGCAACGAAAAACATAAGAAAAACGCGTGCAAAGATGTGTGAAACCGTACGAAAACGCTTAAAACGTACAAGAACGTAGAGAAAGTGTGAAAACGTTCTTAAACGTAGAAAAATTTGGACTCTTTGCCCGTTTGACCTGAGACTGTTTGACCCGTGCCCGTTTGGCCCATGCCCGTTTGACCCATGTTTTAAAAAGCACCCTTTTGGCCCGCCGCCCGAACGCGCCCGAACCGCCCATTTTGCTACCTCTAACCAGATCCATCTAACACGATTTCAAAAATACGATTACAAAAATACGATTCCATGGGTTGATTCTTTTGTCGTCTGTGTCTCTCCAACTGCGGGCGATCCATAACCTCACAACATAGGGGGTGTTTATTTCGGCTTATGAAACATAAACCCATTTGGGCTTATATTTCATAAGCCTTAATTTTCTGGCTTATTTCGAGACTTGTGGGCTTATATAAGTTTATTATATCATAATAAACTTATATAAGCCCCTAAGTCTCAAAATAAATGAGCCGAAGAAATAGGGCTTATGAAATACAAGCTCAAATTGGCTTATGTTTCATAAGCCGAAACAAACACCCCCTAAGTTTGGTGTGATCATAAGTTGTGACTGTTATCACAAAAGTGATAAGAGGCGTGCATTTTTTAGTGTAAAGAGAGATTAGGGTTTCTATGAGTGGAGTGAGCATTTTATACATGGGCTTAGCCCAAATGGAAGACTATATGCCCATAACTTGCGTGTTTATTGAGCAATGGTTATTTGGAATATATTGTTTATGTGGTGTTTTGAAATACGTTTAACACGAACATGATATCTGTAATGATCTAGGTGTCAATTACGAGTAGTAAATAAGAATAAGAGATGAACTTACATTTCACGTTCCGTAATGCAAATGCTTTCTAATCATTTGCAATTTTAGGACACGTACAAAACTTGACTGTTGTGACTTTTTTTGTGCTAAATAGTAGTAATGAATAAACTCAAAATGAATATCTTTGTCATGGGTGAGTTTGGCCTTTT
>BQNB010151769.1:0-15857 GCA_026074375.1 Tanacetum coccineum | reverse complement strand
TCTTTTTAGATAAACAGCTAATGAATGTGCCAGTACCTTTAGACCATTTTCCTGTAAATGCTTTGACAAGTAAAGTTTTCTCCTTTATCGTTAAAAAGGGTAAATATTTTTCAGGGAAAGTCACACCTTTATTTGCTTCTATGTTGGTACAACCAACTGAGGATGAGGGTGCCACTTCAGAAAGACCATCTGAACCACAACCTATACCCTCTCCTCCTCACCCAAGTGAAGCCAATGTTAAGCCTCAGTCTGACCCATCACCTAGACCTTCACCTACTACTAATATTCCTGATTTCATTCCAAAGGATTCTGGTGGGAATCATGGAGGTCAGTCATCCAGTGATAGATCCCTTTTCGGTAATGAGGGTGACATGACACTCTAAAGTGTATATGATCTTTGTATCTCTTTGTGTTCATAGGTTACAGATCAAGCCAAACAAATTAAACACTTGAAGGCACAGATCAAGAAGCTTAAGAAGCAAGCCAAACCTATTATTGCACACCACAAAGCTTAGGTAAAGAGTGTCTCTTTGAAGCACAGATTGGCAGGAAAGAAGTCCTTGAAGAAATAGTAGACGCAAAAGGAGTATGTATCCAAACAGGGGAGGAAACCTGCCAAAGCTGAACCTTCAGTCCATAAAGATCCAGCTTTTGATGAGCTTGCTGATGATACATTGGATTATATGGAGACTAAAGATGCTCAAGATGTGGGGAGGACAAGAAAAGTAGTGAGTGAAGAGAAGGAGACTGCTGGTAATGAAGTTAGTACTGAAGATGCAGTTAGTACTGACAAGGAAAAAGTTAGTACTGACAAATCAAAGGTTAGTACTAACAGATCAAAAGTTAGTACTGACAAGGTAAAAGTTAGTACAGACAGACCAGATGAAGGTACTGATGATCAAACTGAAAGAAGAAATGATCCTCAAACACCTCCAACAACCGCTACTCCATTTGGTGATGATGAGACTATTGCTCAAGTACTCATCATAATGAGTCAGAACAAGGAGAAGCTTAAAGAAAAAGAAAAAGGAGTAGAGCTTAAGGATGTTGAGGAAACTGAGAGACCTAGACTTACTTCAATCAGATCATTATTGACTTTAAATCCTCTTCTAAAGATTGATCCAAAAGATAAAGGGAAAAAGAAAATTGAAGAAGAAGATGAGTCTAATACTGAATCTGAAGGTATTCCTGAAGCTGAAAATATGTTTAAGTAACTTACTAGGGATGAAGAGATGGCTAGAAAGGTACAAGAAGATTGGGAAGCAGAAGAAGTTAAAAAGCTAGCTGAAGAAGAAGCTATAAAGGCTGCCCTTTCAAATGAGTATGATTTTATCCAAGCAAGAATTGAAGCTGATTGACTTCTAGCTCTAAGACTACAAAATGAAGAGAGAGAGAGCAGTTCACTGTGGAAGAGAGAGCAAAATTCCTTCATGATACAATTGCAGCTCAAAGAAGGTTTCTTGCAGAACAAAGAGCTATTGCAATCAGAAATAAACCTCCTACAAGAACTCAGTTAAGGAATCAGATGATGACTTACTTGAAACATGTTGGAAACAAGAAACACTCAGACCTGAAGAACAAAACTTTTGAAGAAATACAAGCTTTATATGAGAAAGTGAAAAGGTTTGATGAAAGTTTCACTGCTGTTGGTTCCACTGAGGATGAAAGAAGGATTAAGGAGATGAATGAAGGAGTAAAAGACCCTGATCAGAAGAGTTTAAAGAAGAGGGTTGTTGAAGAAACTCCAAAGAAAGAAGACATAGCAAAGGTACCTGCTAAGGTAGATGTGACAGAGCAGGGTACAAAGAAGAGAAAAGGTGGTCATATAAAGATGATTGCAAGGAAAAAGCTAAGACAGAAGTCAGATGTTGACAGTGAAGATGAACATAGGAAATGCCTAAAGATTGTTCCTTTAGACAGTAAATTTGATATTGAAGTTATGGAGACTAAATCTGTTATTGCTAGGTTAAACAAGGTATCATCACCAGATGGGGACTATCTTGTTATCTACAGAGCAAATGGAAACTTCAGGGCATTCAACTGTCTATTGGAGGTACTTTATATCTTTGACAAGCAAGATTTTATTTTCATTGTTATGAATTAGTGACGAAGCAGTACTTGAAGTCACAATGGAAGGAATTGAGTTGATTCTTTGGGGAGATTTGAAGATAATGATGGAATCCTCAAAAGAAGAAAATGATTCAAAAAAAATAAAAAGTTTTTTTTTGGGGGGTGAACTTTCTTTGGAATAATCAACAAAATTAGGAGATTGTCACATGAAGATTATATGAAGCTTGTGGAGTTTACATATTAGAGCTTGAAGATGGGACAATCATTCATATGTTGGTTGAAAGAAGGTATCCTCTCTCAAAGGATTTGATGCAAAGGATGCTTGATTTTGGATTAGAAGTTAAAATAGAAAGTATTGTTGCATTGGATTTGATAAGATTCATTAAACAACAGCTGAATGAAGAGTAAAGAAGAAATGGAATTGAGAGGGTGTTGAGTGTTGGATTACACCAACAAACAAAATAGTCATCAGTTCACATGCTTAATATGGCATAAATAACTGGCTAGTCCATAAGCAAACGGCTTATGGTAAAGACTTCTCAAATCCATTTATGGTTGACAATTTACCAAAAATTGTAGGGTTCTCAACTCACCTTGCTTCATGGTTAAGAGTTGGCTAGTCCAAGATCAAACAGTTCTTGGTAAAGACTACTCAAATCTGTTGATAGCTGATAGTTTGCTAAAAACTATATGGTTTATCAATGCACCATGTTATGGCAATGAAGCATTGCTAGTCCAAAGCCAAACGGTATTTGTAAAGGACAATATCAATTCCGTTGATGGTGACAGTTTACCAAAAAACTGTATGGTATAACTTCACCTATATTTTGAAATAAAGAGTTGACTATATCAAGAGCAAACGGCTACTGGTAAAGGAAAATCAAATCGTTTATGGCTGGTAGTTTGCCAAAAACTACAAAGCCAACTTAGTTGGATTGTTGCTGAAAAGATGTTGTTGTTGAAGACGTGTTGCAGAAGGATAGCAAAAGATGTCAAAGATTATAAAGATCAAGATCAAGATTTGACAAAGTGTTTGGGATTACATCTCCAAGAACTTCAAGAAGATAATAAATCAAAAGAAACATGAAGTTAAACAAGTTAAACAATCATGTTTAAGGGAGGATTGTTGGGAATCATGTATTCCTAACTTAGTACCGTTAGTTCTATACTTAGTACCGCTAGTAATAGTTAGTACTGACAGTACAAAGTGTTAAGTACTGTTCAGAATAGTTAGTACCGTTAGTACAAAATAGTTTAGTACCGTTTTAAGAGATATGTATGAGTGATATTGTATGGGGAAAAAAAAAAAAAGATATGTATTATCTTTTCGTGTTTTTGTAAGCCTGTTAGGATTTATTCCTTAGTCTATAAAAGGAAACCGTACGGCATTAGAGTGCTTCACAGAGAAAAACACACAGTTCTCATCTCATACAATCATATTCATAGTTAGTAATCCTGTAATCACTTAAAGCAGATTAATAGAAATCAAAGTTTAGTATTGTTCTTCTTAATACTATTGTGTAGATTCCGCATATACAATAAGTATTCATAGTCAGTGTTTCTCTATAGTCAATCTGTATTTATACAAGTTGGCTATCACCCTTAGCAGGCTGTAAAGATCTGTTCAGTTTAGGACTCACAATGGGGTTGTGAATTGACTCTACTGGAACGAGGTATCTCCATCTCCATCTTTACTTGACCCTGAAATAAAATAGTTAACAATAAAGCTTGTGGGCGAACATGGCTTTGTCATTCGCCCGAGTCTGGTTGGAGTAACCTCCGGATCCGTGAGGACCGACCTGTGATCAGGTAGATTCATCTTAAGAAGAATCTCATTGACAGGATTTCCAGTATAAGTATCGGATCATCTAATGTGCAACCATCAGAATTCCCATACTTGCCTGTTCTTTGTATCGGAACGTCTCAAAGCAGACAGCACGATAAGAGTAAATCGTTTAGTTACTATCTTACCGATTAAAGATAGAAATTGATTTGAAAATCAATCGACATGTCACTTGAGAAAGTATTTTTGTGACACATCGAGATTGTTTTATCGCACAAAATCAAATTTCATCAGAAACACATTTGTTTTGAAAGATATACACAGTCAATGTGCTAGAAAATCAGTTGTTGAGCACATCGAAAGGTTTTTCAAAAACTATCCGTCAATTCACTGACTGGAACAAGTTTGATTCATAAAGAATTGAAACATCGTTGCTTTCCATTTGTCACAAGTTTAATCCATAGTGGATCTCACATGTCACCTACCAAGAGCTTGTTTGATGTTGGCTCTAGAAGGATTTCCATCTTCATTGCGATTACTTTCGTATCACTCAGATGTTCTGGCAATACCACGAGGATAATGCGTAGGACTCTTTAGATCTTTACTTGTTGTCACAATGTGTGAAGAACAAGCTTAGTTTGTATTAGTGTCCTAATGAGATGTGTGGATGATCTCATGGCTCTAGACTCAATTGTGCATTTTTGGTTTTAGTAGTCGGAGGCTAGAGCGGACTGCCACCTTTTCAATGTCGTCTAACTTGGAGCGAGAGAGAAGATAGAAATGCATTGATCTCCATGAGGAATGAAACAAAAATCCTTTGAGGGATCTTGAGTGGCTAGGGAGGGTTGTGTAGCGTATCACTGGGTCCATGATACTTGTCTTCAATATTTTGTCAGCAATAACCATGTGATTCTGACAGCATATCTAGTGACCCGGTTTCTGCCTAATGTTTAAGGAGGGCTGCTTTCTTTTCACCCTTTATCTTAACATTTCTTTTTCATTCTTTAACCCCTTCAATGCTTACCGAGACTTTATTACTAGTACCTTATTGGGTATGTTCCAGAACTAGCTCCATCTCAGTCCGCACTTTTCCCTTATTCTCACATTACTCCTTTTATAATCTTACCTAAGGACTTCTACACTAACTAATGGATTGTCCCTGAGTAGATCCCTCCGGCTCTGGCAGGATCGTGGGAATGAGTACCTAACCTTACCAACCTTATAACTCTGATAAATTTAATTTCTAGGGTCGGTCTTAGGTATTCCAAATTGACATCATTATACCTTTCGTCCTCCTCTTTAATATGGGCTTCGATATTCCGAAAAGGTTTTAGCATAATGTGGGGGAGGCCTTACACTTGAGTTTAAAAGATCACATTTTTTATCAGATTTTTATATTTAAATCACATTCTCTCCCCCGATCAAAAATTTCAAACCCGTTGAGATTTAGGATCTCAATTGATTTAAGTAAGTTAGAAAAATTAGGAGAAAATGTGGTCCGATTAAATGTTTATTGATAAAGGAACAGCTCCCCCTCAATAATTGAGGGTCTGTTAGAGTCACCTTACAAACCACTACTAAGAATGTACAATATGAACAATATACAGTACTATTACACCACACAAGAAGTACTAAAATATACAAAGAATATGTGATCATTCGGTTCTCTGAAGAAGTCTGTAGTCTCCTTCTCGTATTCGTCCACCAACAAAGCTTTCCAAGTTCTGGAAGATTCGCCTGAGCTTTAGCCTCTTCTGAATAGCAAACATGAACTGCTTGCTCTTGATCACATCATTCGTGGTCCAGAACCTGGTATTCAACCCCGGATTGACCTTGTTAACCTTGAATTCCTTGACCCGATAGTCTAAGGCTTCATCAATTTGCTGTAGAGCCCCATCACTAAACTTGTGGATTTCGTTAAAGCGCATGATCATCTGTATTCCATACTTATCTCTGAATACCACGGCCCGTGGGGAGTCAAGAATCTTGTAATCGTGCATGAACTCGAGACCTGTAGCTTCCTAGTGGGGTTTGGCGAGGTTCAGCTGAGTCTGGTAACTCTCTATGCCGACAGCTGGAAGTCTTCTACCCGTTTTCTGATAACCAAATTCCTTATCCATAAGTTGACGGCAGTAGAGAGAATCTTCTTGTCTTTGGGCGGTAGGTGGTTCAGGTGACCTTGAAGATTTAGCAAGTACAAGTCTTCAAAGTCACTCGGGTACAGATCTTTGAAGTCGCTTTCAGCAATAGTATATTCCTGATTATCTGCTCTTCGAAGGACTATCTTTTTCATGTAATCATACCCATAAAGTGAAAAGACCTCAATTCTGACGACACTTAGGATTCTCATGTGATTCCTGACAATAGCTCTTTGGTTGGTGTTAGTTGAGTGTTGGTCGATGTAGAATTGATGTCTCTTGAACCACCAGTGAGAGATTACCAATGATTCGTGAGAGTCCTACATATACTCTTCATTTCAGCCACATCTGATCAGGGTACCCATCCTGTTCTTGCCCCAACATAGGATAGATGGCAGCTTTATCTTTGTGATGACAAAAAAACGGCAAATAAGTCTGTCACCCTTGTGGCCAAATCGTAGATACTCCAAGTCTTTGTTGAAGAAGAATTCAGTCTGAATCGTGACCTGACCTGGAGGACCACCCAATGGGAGTGGTCTGCTGACATTATACCTGAGTAATCCTTCGTCCACTTGATTAGTCAGAAGCTTGTGACATTCCTCCATCTGAAATTGTAGATGAATCACGTCAGGATGGAAGGCTTTGACCACTTCATATGCAGGACCTTCCAAATGTTCTGGTGTGAGCTCTGTGATTCCTTGCTTCTTGCAGAACCAATCAATAAACACTCCAATATCACCGGTCTGTGAAAGCAGAGAGTTCTCTGGTGGAGATACGAAGCTGGAGGCTATAGCAGATGCCCAGTTGTTATTGGGAACAGGTAGACTTGATGAAGGAATGGACCACGCAGGTTCAGGGGTTGCAGGTCTTTCTTCTTCGGAAAGAGGTTTAAACCATTCCTGATTCAGACTCACTTTGGGAATGTGCCTACTGCCGCTATCTTCATCGTCAGACCCCATATCCTGAGCTTCAAAGTCTGACTCTTCATGCATAAGTACGTCTTCAGGAACAGATGAAGCAGCGGGCTTGAGTCTGGATGTGGTCATTGTCCAGGCTGTGTATGCTGTTGAGGCAGCTGTCTTGGATGAGCCTGGAGCAGCGGAGCTGTGAGACTGATCACCTTGATTGGTTGTTAAAGACGGTGGTGGTGGAGGAGGATCTTGAGCGGAATCAGAGGTTCCTGTTGGACCGGAAGCCCCTGATGCACCCGACGGTGGTGGAGGAGGATGTGGTAGAGGAGGTGACCCAGGCGGGGTTTTCGGTGAATCCTGCTTACTTTTCTTCTTTGTTCGCTCCTCAGCCTTGTCTGCATCAAATTGCTCACTTTCATCACGAATGATAGATTTCTGTAATGCTTCAAAAGCCTTTCTTGTTGATTCCTCTTGTCTCTTTCATAGTTCTCTCTAACATGCGTTTTGATGCAGAATCTCCCTTTCATGTCAGACGTAGGAGATCTTGAAGCGAGCACGAAGAGGGGACCTCTAATTGCAGCTGAACTGATGCGGCTAACCACCTCTTTCAACGATTCTTTGATTTTGCGGTTCAAATCTCCTGCGAGTCTATAAATTCCACTATCTGCTCTCTGATCAATCTAGACAAGTCTTGAGTCTCCAATTGGTGGATCATGTTCCCTTGCTTGTCTAGCCTTTCCTCCAGGGCTTGATTTGCATCTACCAGATCTGCTATATTCTGGTCCAGCTGACCAATCGTCTAAGTTAAGATCGAGGTTGAGATGTCTTGTTGTGGTTGAGGTGGTGGTGGTGGAACAGTTGTTGTTGTTGTTGTTTCAGTGACCGTTGTTGTTGTATTGTAGGCATAGAGCGGGAAACCGGTTGTGGAATCGGATTTGAGGTCGGTGATATCCTATAACGGGACCAGTGGTCATTAACGGGGACAGACGGGTCCTGTAATGGAATGGGAACCGTCACCATAGATTGAACCTCCACTTCTGTATTGGTCTTTTCTAGTTCGTCTTCTTGTGACTTCTCTACAAGGAATTCCTTGTTGAGGTTCTTCATAGAGGACAGGGTTCCAGCGGAGCTAGCAGGTTCCTTAAGTCTCACATCACCTTTAGTTGGGAGTTTAAGGTTCTCTTGAACTTTGGATAATCCTGTGGAAGTGAATTCATCATCCTTTGCTCTGTGTTAGGTTGTGATGAGGCTTCAGCGATTCCTAAGTCCATGTGATCCAGGGTTGGTCCAGCGTAGACCACATGACTTGATGGTGTCTGAGACACGCCAGCATCCCCAGGGTTTGTTCCACCCTGGCCTTCCTCTTGACCTTGTGCATTTATATCAGGAGATGCTTCCTCATCAGAATCCGTCTCACTGTCAGTTAGACCCAGCTCTGCATATAGTGACGAAGATTCAATGAGACCAGAGGGTTCTGTTGTAGTAGGAGTGCACCTTTGAAAGATGAACTGTTCAGCAGGGTTCTTTTTCTTAGGGGTTTGAAGGTTGAGTAGAACCTGAGCTGCTTGCTCCTCGTCGACTTTCTCCTTCCCCTTTCCTTCTACATCTGGAAGTGGTTGAATCTTTCCAGTGTCAGGTTCCCTGAACACTACAGGAGGTAGTGGACCCCTATGTGCACCCTGAGCTTCCTTTAGGCTTTCCTCGATTGCCCTTTGTGTATCCACCTCTTCATTACCATGCATTGGTTCCTTATCTGGAACACCTTTATCTACGAACTTATCTACCAGCTGAGGAGTGCTGGATAGCGTTCTCTTCTTTAGCACCTTACCAGCTTTTGAGCGTTTGGCTTGTGATGGTGCTTCAGTGGTGTCCTCAACAAGCTTTCTTTTCTTCTTCTGAGGTTTAGTAGGTGCAGGTGTAGGTTTGGATGGTTGAGATGCAGATGATTTTGAAGTCTTGGATGCTGCCGGTTTTGCTACTGGTGCGGTTTTAGATGATTGCGATTTTGGTTCCTTATTGATTTGGTTGTTGCCCCCTTTGCTGGTTTGGGAGCCGGTGCGTCATCGTCACTGACTGCTTCTTCGGCGAGGTACCGTTGATACTTAGTAACCTTTGCCACATATTCAGAGTAATAGGCAGCAGTTCGAATTTCCTCAGAGATAAGTGTATCTGGAATTGCCATCCCGAATCTTACTCTCTTGGTGTTCTTGAATGAGAATTTCAGATATCCCAAAGCAGACTCCTCAGTAGGCAAGTGGAGTAGGGAACCTGGTCTTTTGTGGAACTTGTGTTTGCCCTGGAGGTGATTGATGATTAGCTTAGTGAAACGGACACTCGGAATCACCTATGGATTAACTTTCTTCTTTCCCTCCGCATGAAGAGCCATATTCATCTTGTCCTTTATGAATGAGTGGATACACTGAGTAAATTCTTCCCATATCCTCTCAGCATAGTCTATGTTTGCTTCGTTGACAACACCCCACAAGATCTGCAATACTGGAGCTCTCGGTCTTTCAAATCCTGAGGTCTTTCCCGTGAGGCAAAGATTGATGATAGTTGCGAGTGCCCTCCATGGCTGGTACATGTCATTTGTCACGACTCCCGATAAGGTTCTGACAACATTCGGGTAGCCGAGGTTGTTGACAAAAGAGATTATAGTGTTAGAGTTGGGTGGAGTAGAGTCTAGTTAAAGGCCACTGATCTCCTAAAGGTAATAGTCTGCCAGTGGGTCGCCACTGATGGCTGATAGTGGTAAACAATTTCCCTGTGGCCTTCCAAACTTGTTTAACCCGCCACACTTTAGTGGCAGGGGATTGCTTTACAAACATCCCAGAACGCACAACACATTGATCATGATTAACAGAAATTAAGCATTTGTTACAAGTTTTGCAAAAAGTATTAGAATTCGAATTAATTACAGTACGCTTACAGCTAATACTAGAATCAACACGATTCTTTTGTTTCTCATTTGACTTATTCATCCTAGAATGAGCTTCTACTTGTTTCAAGGCACTTTTAGCTGGCAAGGTCCTATCTTTCTTTGTATTGCTCCTAGGCTTTGACCTGCTAGCTGATGAGGCACCGTTTACTCTTGTAGAGGGAATTCTAAGAGCATTAGTTTTGATTTGAATTTTGACGTTTCAGACTTTGTTTGTTTTGAATGCCTCCGTTATGCTCAAGCGCTTTGTGATGATGATTTTTGATTTATTTTATGGTGCTCAACTTGTGGTGGTGTGTTATGAGTTGAGGTTTCACATGGTTCTACAAAAGAAACTCGTTTTTTCCTAAGTGAATTGGTAGAGGCATTCTGTTTATCGCGAGGGCTAAAGTCTTTAGGACACGTGCCTATTACATATTCTAATAGCTCCTGAGAGTGTTTAGTGTAACGGCAAGCAGAAGCAATGGAGGTATCCAATGGTCTTTCCACCTTAGCGTCCTCTACTATTTCACAAAGGGGTTTCTACATTTTCTTATGGTGTTTGTATAGTGTAGTTGTACTTACCGATTCTTCTTGAGGTCTAGGGAAATTGGTTTCAAAATCTATAGGATTATCTACTAGGAGCCGGCACTTTTTAGGTTTTACTATCTGGTTCTATAGTGACACATTTGGTTTTATCTTTAAGTTGAGCCTTATGGTTTTCAATTTCAGACTAACAAAGAGCTGTTCTGGTCAGATAGTTTTGACGCGTTATTTTAATTGAATCATACAAATTCCTATTAATGTTGCTTACTTTGCATTTTCTGCCCTTAAAGAGTCATTGAGATCAGTGAAGGGCATGAGCTTTGCATGTTAAGTCTTTGTTCTGAGAAAACTAAGGCCTTAAGGTCTAAATTGGGATATGCAATCACTACTTTTCTTTGTTAAGTGAAAAGAGATTTTTCTCCTTAATTCACGAATCGATTGCCTGCGACTTTGTAATCTGTTTATTTAGTTTTTTACGATCATAAACAGTGAATCAAATGAAGGAGGCATCCGAAGACGTCATGGTTTTTTGTTTCCAAAACGTTCTTTGAGATTTTGATACTTTAATTGTAAGTTGAAGTGTTCAACTTCAAGTTTGGAAAAATGTTTTATCATTGAGTCGTGATCATCATTTTGAATCTTATTTCTCAGATTAAAATTTTCAGATTCAAGGTCGGCAATACGTTTTAAGCAATAGTGAAAGCATCATGCATGTTAGAAAATCTAGACACATTTAATACAGAATCAGTTGCAGTATAAAACACATCTTTGGACAAGCATTCAACAATTAAGTTCTCATTTGTGATGAGAAGGTTTTTCCGTTCAATCTCACCACTCATTAAATCTATCTCATTCTGGTCCACCTCGGCTTCTAAATTTTCATAAACGGCTTTCATTGCCCTAACTTCAGTGACTAGAGATTTTTGAACTCTGTCAAAATGTTCTTTGAGTAGATTGAAAAACGGTATTACTTCGGTTAAGTAACACCGTTTTGTTTGTTCAAAACCCCTTTCCCCTTCAGTTATGCTCGTTGGTGTGATATGATTTTTACAAGTTTTCTCAAAGCCCCAAAATAGTTGAGTAATTACATACAAACCAATATTTACTTGACTTGTAGTTGGAAGCGTTCGAGGGACCAGATGGACCGGTGTATTGGGAGGATACACAGTCGCAGGTGGCAGGACAGGCTAGGGTAAGGCATTGGCCTTTAGCTCTTCGGCCTTTCATTTTTCTTGATCTATTGACCAAAATACTTGCTCAGGTATCAGTTGAGTCAGAGGGGTGAATGTTGCCATAAAATTTTCTTTTGAGTAATTAGGGGGTGTAATGTTAACCCTCTTTTCCACATAGGCAGAGTCATTCATTTTCGCATGCAGTTTATTTCTTGTAGTCTCTACTAACTCTAGGTCTTCCTCAGGCGATGGAACAATTACCGGTACATGATGAGTCTTAAGAAGTTCTTCACCATCATATAGTGCCGGTTGGGCCTTTTTCGCCTGTCTGAGGTAAAAAGGGTTTTGGGCACCTAGCACAGTTTTAGTCTTTTAGTCATACACCTGAGTAGGATTTAACATCATATGGACAGTTTGAATGGATTGATCTTGTGAGTGAAACTTATTCTTTTAACACCCCCAAATTTACACGCAGCGGAACCATTTGGGTGTTAAATAATAGTACAATAGTCATAAGAGATAAAGAACGACTTCAAGTCGTTACAGGTTCTTCAATTTCTTGTTGTTTTTCATAGTTGAATTAAGTAGAACTTGTCAGAAATGAAGTCCTTTTTAAGATTTTCTTCTATTTTTATTACGATTTTTAAAATATAGCATACGCAGTTGATCATTCCATTCGCTGTTTCAAGTTCAAGTCAATTCAAAAACTTAGCACGTTGCTCATATATGAAATACTTGTTCTTTGAGATCTTGGTTCACGTGACTATTGGGTCTTTGTGGATTTTCTACGAATGCATCATTATCAGGACGACTATCATACATCATTTTGATGCGATATAGATGCCACAACCTTGTACTACAGATAAATATTATCAACCGACATATTTTGTTCTTTATTGGAATATAATTACTGTTACCCCATATTGACATAGTTTGTGTCATTAACCTTTGTCCTGTTGTTACTTCATTTGAATCTTTTGTTCGTCATGATTTCGGTATAACAACTATAATCAATAGCATTTTCCTGTATTATGTTCCTCATATAAGTTTTATGCATTGTCTGATGGTCATGCTTGTGGGATTGGATGTACACGGGTATGGTTGAGGACAAATTAGCCATGAATATAGACTGAGCAGTCGGTTCATCATCAACATCTGAATCAAAAGCATCACATTCATCTGCCTAGAAATTGTTGTCCTCATTCAGAGCTAAGTCTTGGACTGGTTGATTATCCACATCTGCACCAAAGGTGTTATCCTGTTCACCAGCTAGAAAGAGTAGTTCCTCTTCATCCAGAGCTACACCATTCTCTTGGGCTTGCATCAGCAGCATCTTGTCCTTGAAATAATTAGAATTCTATGGACGCTTCGGTTGAGTACAATTCCGTGCAATATGTCCAATCCCATTTTAATTATAACACTTGACCAGTTTTCTTTGACCTGTATTGGCATTCCCAACTCTATTCTGTGCGCCCCCATTACCTGCAGCACCATTTCCCCGAGCAAAATACCTCTGATTCTGATTCTGATTCTGTCGCCCTTGAACATTCTGAATGACAACCCGGCCATCTTGAATGGTTGCTTTATTTCGGGTGTTAGAAGAGGTTCAAAGTTGATTGTTCGTCTGAGGAAGTGTAGCTCTGAATGATTGGGCAAGAAGTGTCATTTGTTTGGTTAGGTTGTCAAGTATTTCATCAATTTAGGTGTATCCGGAATCAATTTGTGATGTTCTAGGGAATTGTGGATATTGTAGTGATTGAGGGTTTGTTGATGAAGAAGGATATTGATGAGACTGTACATGTGATGATTGGGCATGAGGTTGGACAGTTGAAACAAATGCAAGTTGTTCATTAGTAGCAGGAGTGATTCTTTTAATAATCAGTCGATCTTGTGCAGCATGCTTCTCATGTTGTTTTAAATATGCATACAGTTGTTCGTGATTTGTCTCTTTCAGACCTTTGTTGAGTTTAACAGCTGTCACAAACCTATCCCATTCAGGTGACATGTTGTTCACAAACTTGGAGTTCAGCTAAATGTTAGGCATTGTCATTCTGATATTCCTCATGTTGTTGACCAGCTTGTGAAATTAAACATAGTACTCATTGATGTTTTCACCTGGAATTGAACCGCTCAAATTCATCATACAACTGTGATTCTCTGTCTTCTTTGGTGAGCTCAGAACCTGCAAGAAGCATTTTGATGTTGTCCCAAATTGATTTTGCTTCAATGTTGTGATTGATGAGCTTGTAGATATCTTTGGGTAATCCTTGAAGCACAATATTGGTTGCATGGACATCTGCATCGTATCGCTTCTTCTTCGTGTCACTTAGATCCTCATAGGTACGAGGCCTTTCTGGTCCAAGTAGAACACCTCCCTCAGGGGTATTTCCAAGTGTATTCCTTGTGGTTCCAAGCTTAAATGGTCCTTGATCAATAGACTGGAGAATTAGCAATCCATTTTCCTTTCCTCTATAGTACAATCGGATTCATTGTGATCATGATTCGTAATCAGTCCTATTGAGCATAAGAGGGCGGGTATCGGAACCGGCGCTATGATTATCATCTGAGTTACTAGCATGATTGTTTTGATGATTGTATTATGATAGTCTTTGGATCGGTACAATGATTAGTGATTGTATGTTAAAAGTGATGATTGTTTGTTGATATATGTGATATGTTGTTTGTTTATGATTTGGTTTGGTTTGGTTTGATTAAGTTTACGAGATGCAATACACAAGTCGCAGTCAGGAAATCTAGACAAGTCTCAAGTTAAGGATTAGACAAAACTCAGTGAGGGTGTCTAGACAAACGCAATCAAGAAGCAAAGACAAAACGCAATGTAGAATTTTTTTTTGCCAGGGATTCTTTCCACCAAAACGCAATAAGGGTCTTCAACTTGGGACAAAACGCAGGACACAAAACGCAATGAGAAGGAGACAAATCGCAGGGATGTATCTTGGGCAAAACGCAATCAACCCTTGAGGCAGTAACTGCAATCAAAGAAATTAATTGCCAGTGGTTTCTCCTAGTTAAAACGCATATGAGGGTCTTCAACTTGAGACTCAAATCCAATACAAAAAAACGCTAACTGTAGTGTTAACAAACGCAATACACATAAACGCAACTGACAAAAGCAAGCTGCTTTGTACTACACTAGAAGACAAACCTGTAGCTGTTATTATTCTTGACAAAACTGTAGAGACCAAACGCAACTAAGAAACGTCTTCTAGGGAGACAAAACGCAATTTCTAGAAAAGCTTCAAATCACAAAAAATCACCCTTTTGAACGTTTAAGCTTGGATTTTCTTGCACAACTTGGTACTAGAAGGCTAAAACTACACTAAAACACTAACTTTAACACCACATTGTGCGAATCAAAGAAAGCCAATGTGTAACCATAAACTTCAAAACCAAATTTTGATTAAATTCTTCCTAAGAGAAAACGCACATACAATCTAAGTAATCATCCCATGTGCTCTGATACCAATGATTCAAGTTTTAAATTTATATTTTGCTGACTTAACCAAAAGCAACACTTTAACGGGCAGTGTACCCGGTCGGTGGTAGATTCATGGTAAGCAAGGTGTCGAACACTTGAAGCGAGGTTAAATCTCTCAATTTATTAATACTTTGGTTTGCTAATCTAAGTTAATTCTAATCTAAGTCAAACCTAAGCTAATCCTATGTTAGTTCTAATCCTAATTCTAACAGGTAAAAGGGGGGTTTCAGCCTGAGAAACTGGCACGGGTTTGGTGGTGACTACAATCAATTCAAGACACTTTAACTCACGCAGGCAAATTAACAGAAGATAAAAGAGCGGTCAAGCCTTATAATAGAAAATTGTATTAGCCATCATTAATCCGATTAGAAGTTGGTTTGTTTATTCAATGCAATGATTACTTATCTCGAGGTGGCATATCATTCTTAGACTTAGGCGGGACTTCATCCTAAGACCTGGACACATTAATTCTGTCACAATTACAGCATCCACATAAAGCATCCTTATTTCCATTGATTATAATTCATCTTATGGATTAAAGTAATAGTAATCTTGTTAAACCCTAGCTCATAGAGACTTTACCCACTTACTTCTTAACAGCGATTTATACACTAGTAGTCCACTTGTCCAACTATCCAATGGAATCAAAACGTTATTTGTTGAATTATCTAGGTTCACCTGCTAGTCAACTTATTCACTAAACCAACGACAATATCCGATATCTAGTTAAGCCAGAAGCTAATCCTAGCACGGATTTAGGAGGACAATATTTGTGATCCTATTAGTCTAGATGTATAAATTACTATATGGAGAGCTATCCC
>BQNB010151768.1:0-15857 GCA_026074375.1 Tanacetum coccineum | reverse complement strand
TATGAAGGATAAATGGAATTCCTTTACACGGGACCTTCAAGAGTTTTTAAAACAGCAATCTGACTCAAAAGAAATTGATTATAATGAGGATCAACTTCTTCAGATCGTCAACTTTATTCATATAACTAAAGATAGATACACCACGGGAATGAGTAAGAAAGTCCCTAATCTTGGGAGGTCTAAACAGTTAAATATTGCCACTGCATACCGAGATCTCAGAAATTCTGTGAAAAAATGATTGGATAGGTCGCAAAAATAGGTTGCCCTAGTTTTTAGCTTAGATGGTAGTTACTGTAGTTGAGTACATGCTTTCCTATTAAGATACCAAAGTTTTCTTTAGTGAGATTTCTCTCATGATTTATATCTCATTACTTCATTTTCAATATTTTGTTTATTATCGTTTGCTTTGCTTTGGGTTTTGCCTGTTTCTGTTTTCATTTTGAATTGATTTTTGTGATTATGATCACACAAAAACATTTACCATAAGCTGGGATTGAGACATAAATACAAGTGGTTTTAAATTATGTATCATTTCTCCACCTCTAATTAAGAACAAACAAGCTCAGAAAGATTAGCCTACATTTTCTACAAGCACAATCGTCTTTTCATACTTAAAAACAAATAGTACAACTACCAATGTACAAGTTTTCGGGTTACATCATAAAGTTAAAATGTTAAATACAATGATTTCGCGGTAAACCTTTTTCAAGACTACACGCCAAGTTAGTAGTAGTGCGGTACGTAGAAACCACGCATAATATACATGATACACACTAAACATTGTTCGCAATCTTTGGGTTAATTAACTTTGTATATAGTACATATATATGCTTGAAACAAACTTCATAAAATCTCGGCCACAAATGGTTGCAATGTGAGAAAACTATAGTGTGTATCCGTTGCTTATGCTTGGAATAAATATGGCCAGGAAATGGATTTGCTGCAAAAATTGATCATATTTGCCACCACTTTCTATGTTCCATTGCCTTAACAAGTTCTTGTGCCAAGGATGCAAAGTCTTCGGCTTTATTGCTTAAATCTTGAGTCCTTCTGTTAATTCTCTGAAATTACATAACACGAGAAAAAGGTTAACTTTAATATAACAAAAGAAACAAATTATTCACTAATGATATTGCATTTTATTATATAAAACGTATCACATGCTATCTCTACATGATAATTCCTGCTGTTCTAGAAGCTTATTTCTTGCTTCTCCAGCTGCAGAAGAAGCGTCATTCTGGACAAAGTCGGTAAAACAAGATCCAGTAGATACCCGTTGACAAAAAATTTCATTAAATCATCAATGAATTAGTAGTACTTATAACTTTAGTAGTTACCCCGGCTTTTCTATATTTAGCAATAATCTCCTCTGGGCGTTGGATCAGCATTGTCATCATCGAATAACTTTTGTCTGTCACTTCTCTTTCCTGCAGCATAAGATGTAAAACATTACTCGTACTACTTATATAAAGCATGGGTTGAAGAACTATTTCGAACATACCAATTTCCTCTTTTTGTTTTGTATGTGATGACGTAGGCACTACTAATACAGGTTCATCGATTTCTATGTCATATGCATTGATATATACTAGTAATTAGCTTTAGAGACGCTACTGGTTTATAGAAAAATTCAACGTCAAACCGATAAAACCTGCACTAGAAATAAGGCCTTTTTGAAAATTCTGATTACCTATATCAAGCTCTACATCTTCCTGATCATTTGTAATACTTTCAAGCGGATCTGGAAATGGATCCTTTGAAAAGATTCGGTCCAGATTGCCAAAACCTGATTTAAAATCATCATGAAAGTTGATGTCGTTATTTTCTTTTCCTGGTCTAAATCCTTTAAGTATATGAGCAAGTGCTCCAGGGACACCCTGTGTCAATTAACCGGTCAATATTACCACCGATGGATAAGCAAATTATTAGTCGCGAGCAAGACATAATTACACAGAATTTCAACCTACTTTTTCTTTTGATTTTGGGAACTGTTAATCGCGGCCTCTAGTGCAGCTGCAAGCACTTTATCGTGAAGAGAAGGCAAAGACTCCAAATCCCTACAGAAACAAATGATAAGATCGTTTAGCCCATCTAGGATATGTTTTACAAATAACTTATATACGCAGCGGAAATTAAAGAACAATAAGTTATTAAACAAGGTTTTCTTCATTGAACGTTTCCCTATTACCCCAACTATAACTTGGGGCTACACCAATTAATTATGGTGTACTAACTAACTAACTAACTAACTTTGTGTACACACACACACCTTTACTATTCGACTCTCATCAGTCGACTATGCTATGGATGGATATAAAACCTATGAGTCTATGTCTCTTTATATAATAGAGACCATAAGACGTTACAAAGGAATTCTAATAAAACACATTAATGACATTAATTAGTATTTATCATTAATATGATGAGATTGACCAATCACTTTTGTAACATATCATCACACGTTTAAGTTACATCTTGTAACTTCCCAATCATTAATTTATAGTCAAACTCCATCTTTTGTAGAATTCCAATTTGTCGATTAAGTCCTTCTTGTTTCATTCTTTTGTTCTTTTGTCTCATCAAATCTATAATTCCCAACAATCTTCCCCTATTTGATGATGACAAAACAAACAAAGTCGTGTACGAACTTCATCATAAAGCCAAAGCTTCCCCTGAAGTTGAGATGTAATCATCTCCCTGAATGAAACAAAATCTTCCTTTGTAGATAGCTTCCCCTTAACTTATGATCATGCCACCACACATAATAAGCTGCAAATCATATCTTTATAATCTTCTTCCCCTTTTTGTAATCATCTAATAGGGGTCTTCTGTAGATATGCAACTTGGATCATAACACACTACAAATCATATACCACAACTACTAATCCATCCTTCTAATGACTCAAAATACCCTCCATGAAGCATAATAAGATAAATGACTTTGAGTAGTAGAAACACAAACTAGCAGTAGTAATAAAGATCAGCAGTAGTAATGAAACACTTCCCCTCAAGTGGTGCATGTAGATGGTTAAACATTTAATCAATAAGCTTCCCCTGAAACCCATATGTTTACCATCTCTTGAATCTCGAACTCTGTAGGCTCTATGTAGTGATCACTGATGAAGAAAATAGAGTATAACGAATTTGATGAAGAAGTAGAATCTCCCAAACTTGTGTCTTATATCTTGTACTATCCACGACGTTGAACTCATACTCCTAATGTATAAGCAGACCACAATCTCTTGACAAAATCCTCATTCTCTATAATGAGACACTGAGCACAATAACGTAACTCCTTCAAGTGATAGCGAATGTGAGCATTGAGCACCTTAAGAAAAATCACACATTCCTAGATTTTGCAAGTCTTCGTCACCATACAAAACAAACAAGTTACCTCCTGCTAAAAGGTATGATAAGAACACGCATCTGTGAAACTCAACTACAATATCAAATAAGTGATAATCAATCATCTTCGTAATCACCTCTTCAAATAATCTCCAAATACGAGCCTTTTAAATGTTTAAGAACATTTAAAAATCAATCCATTAACTTCCCCTTAAATGAAGCATTCGAGATCCAAATCCATCATCATAAATCAATTATGCCAAGAAACCCTTAATAGTAACAATGATTTACAATTGTATTGCATACCAATTAAGGTAGAGAGGACAATTATAAATATTGTTATATCAATTAACTCAAAAACCCTATAAAACTTTAACCACAAATCGATTTCTTGAAAATTAGGGTTTTAGGGTTTCTTCACAAACCTTGTAATCCTAGATCGAGAGCCACCAGGCTCTGATACCACATGTTGAAAATCGTTTTAGCCCATCTAGGATATGTTTTACAAATAACTTATATACGCAGCGGAAATTAAAGAACAATAAGTTATTAAACAAGGTTTTCTTCATTGAACGTTTCTCTATTACCCCAACTATAACTTGGGGCTACACCAACTAATTATGGTGTACTAACTAACTAAATAACTAACTTTGTGTACACACACACACCTTTACTATTCGACTCTCATCAGTCGATGTTTCTATGATCACTACCTCTAGCTTCTTCATAAACGTCCATACACCATGAACAAACCTCTCAGTAAACTAATCAAATTCCACGGACTCCATAAATAAAGATCAAGCACACCATGCGCACAACTAAGCACATGAACCTGTATCAAACATGACATCATTTCATATGTCCACAGTTCAAATCACTATAATAGAACACACGTTATAAAATGAAAGGTTGTATCGTTTTGCTCTTCTCAAATCCCATTCGTCTTTACAAGTTGTTAAGCCCAATATGCGACTTCACTCTTTTTCACCAGCAACAACGACATAAATATTGCATTAATACAAACAGCATCCATAAGCAATATCAACATATGAACATTCACCAACACCATTAGGAATTAGGGTTCTTTGTTCCCTCTTCTTCTTGAAATGATACCATAAAGAACATACCTGCTACTGCTCCTTTTCCTTCATACAAGACTACATCACATAATACCGAAACCCTCCATTTCATTGAGTCAGAACCTTGTTATCCTAAACGAAGCCACGAGCCTGTACAATTGTTGAAATCGTTAGCTCATCTAGGATAGTTTTTAACAGATAATAATGAATGCAAACGAATAATAAGAAAGCAATAATATCAAACAAGGTTTTCTTCATTGAACGTTTCCCTATACCCCCAAACTAATAACTTTGGCTCACATACACCAAACTACTATGGTGTTACTAACTAACTAACCTAACTATGGTGTAATACACACATACAAACCTTTACAATTTCGACTCTCATCAGTCGATGTTCTATGGAATTATAAAAAACACGCCTATGATCTCTTTAATAGTAGGGAGAGATCATGGCTTACAAAGGAATAAATCAATAATAAGGAAACTATTTATATCAATTAAATCACATTTAAATACTTTCCAGTCTTTATCATGTATCTTTGACCAAATCTTCATTAATTCCTTCAAAATCTTCCATTCTTTGTAGAATAGACACCACTCAGCTTGAAGAATCTCTTATGTGTCGATGTTAGTACTTTTCCTTTAAGTCCTTCTTGTTTCATTCTTGTTTTGTCTTATCAACTCAATTATACAGGAATGTATAATTCCCAACAATATCGTCTTGAATAGTGCTGCGCCTTTCTTTTCTGAAACTCCCGTTCATTATCATAATATGAACTGCATCTGAATGTCGCAGTACAATATTCAAAGGATCATATCATTGGTACAATACCAAGTCCCTGATAAAAATTTCCTAATCCAAACAGCTTCCATTGGCAGCTTCTGATGCAACTATGTAATACGATTCTGGTAGCAATACATTGCAGTAAGTACTTTGCTGGAGCTCTCCAATCCACTGCCTCCATTCAAAACAGAAAACATATCCTGTCTAGACATAGTGGTCAACCATCTATCAGTCCGAATCCACATTGCAATAGCATTCAACACTAAGTTCTGTGCTTAGGATTTCCACCATAAACAAGAACATATCTTTAGTATTTCTTAAATAACTTAAGAATGTTTTTTCATAGCATCTAGTGAGGTTCACCTTGTATTCTGTATGAAACCGGCTTGTTATATTTTGCGCGAACGCAACATCAGGTCTAGTGCATCTTAACCGCATACAATATGGATCCACAGCCGAGAGCAATAAGGTCTGAAACAATCTTCATGCTGATTTACCGCTTTAGGCGTTTGAGCACCTTGTGATTTGTTGCAATCAAGTCTTTCTTAGCATGGTGATTATGAACCACGTTTTTGGAATATCCATTTTATATCTCTTCAAGATCTTCCAAGTAACAATATGACCAAAGTCTAATTTAAGTCGCTTCGATCTCTCTCTAAAAATTTGATTCCAAGAATAAATCTGTCTTCCCCCAAATCCTTCAAGCGAAACACTTTCAAGATAATCCTTTACACTTTGTAAACTTGGAATGTGATTTCCCATGATGATTATGTCATCAACATACAAGATAAGGAATGTAACATACTCCCCCACTAGCCTTTTGATATACACATGGCTCATCAAGATTTTAGCAAATCCCAAACTTTTTTGATTCTCATCAAATCTTTATTCCAGCTTCTAGAAGCTT
The DNA here is from genome assembly GCA_026074375.1 of Tanacetum coccineum. Lineage (NCBI taxonomy): Eukaryota > Viridiplantae > Streptophyta > Magnoliopsida > Asterales > Asteraceae > Tanacetum > Tanacetum coccineum. The sequence goes on along the minus strand of BQNB010151768.1, from coordinate 9,739 downwards.
GCTTAAGTCATAAATGGATCTTTAAAGCTTGCATACTTTCCTGGGATGATTAGGATCACAAAACCTTCAGGTTGCACCATATAAATGTCTTCATCAAGGTAACCAATTAAGAAGGCTGTTTTAACATCCATTTGCCATAACCAATAATCATAGTATAGCTGCAAATGATTATGAGAATTCTAATAGCTCTAATGTCAGCGACAGGTGAGATGTTTCTTAAAAACAACCCCCCCGTAGAGTTGAGTGTAACCCTTTGCTACACAGACCGAGCATTATAGACGGTACAATACCATCTATGTCAGTCTTTTTCATTAAAAAGCCACCTGCCCCAACGGTCTTACAACCAGGAGGAAGATCGACCAGGACCCATACCAATAATGTCCAACATGCATTTGTATTCCGCTTCATAAGCATCAATCACGTTATTAATTCCAAATCCAATATTGCTGCATTATAGCTATGGGTTTCATTAAGATCCCTAGACTATGCTTGCTCCTTCCTCCCACCTCTACATTTAGACATAAGCGATTTGGAGCTCGATGTGTCCTTTCGGACCTACGAATTGGAATCACTTCCTCTTGAGGTGGTTCGAAACCTCGCACCTCGTTGAGGAAAGTTGCTAGCTCTTTCAAAGGTGATGAATCTTCTTCTTCTTGAATTTCTTCAAGAAACTACCGCCCTCCCACTTGATTTCTTGACTTAATGAGTGCTTCACAAAGAATTCAGCATACCATGCAACAACAATTTTGTTTTTTTCAGGTGGGAAGTAGAAATAGTAACCCATCGTACCTTTGTGTATTCCTATGAAGATACCACTTAACAGATCTTTGTTCGAGTTTGTCAGGCTATCACTCTTCAAAAGAGCCGACACATCCCCAAACCTTTAAAGTAAGACAAGTTTGAAACTTTTTCTATACCATAATTCCATTATGGTTCTTATTCTAACCTACTTAGTGGGAACCAATTGAGAATGCGTGTTGTAGACTCTAAGCAATAATCCCAAAAGGATAAAGGCAAAATTGTAAAGATTCCATCATATATCGGACCAAAACCAAACAAAGTGCGTTTATCCCCTCTCAGACACTCCATTTATGATGTGGTGTGTAAGGATAGTAAGCTGTTTGAAACAATTTACCGTCTAGCCTTAGGATATCATTAAACTCTTGATAATGAAATCGCCACCCGATCTGATCGAATTTGTCTTAATGGTCTTCCCAGTTAATTTTCAACTTCATTTATAAACACTTTGAACGTTTCAAAAGACCTCATGTTTATGTATAAGACGATAAACAATAACCAAAACGACTATAATCATCTGTGTGATGTAATGAAAGTAGCTAGCACCTTGTCTTTGACAGCATGTCTAAGTGGACCATCAACTCCTATGAAATTATTCCAAGAAGATCTTTTGCCCTTTCGTTACTATGAGGGAAAGTTTCAGTCTTTCATCTTGCCAGATAAACAAGATTCGCATTTATCAAAAGATTCATCATCCGTTGACTTACAGCCCTCTTGTTTGCCAGTTGTTTAATACGTTTTCTTGTGTTTATATGAGCACGACGACATGCCATATAAATAGAAAGTAGAGTCCAAGTTATACTTGACTCTTTTATTGCTAACATTATAAATATATATAAACATTTGTACAAGATCATTCATATCATTTCAAAAATACCATTACGAGGAACAACATATAATAAAGAACACCATTTCTATTGAAATTGAAATTCCACATCCGTAAAACAATGAACAAATCCATTGTCAACCAAACAGAAACTGAAACTACACATCTAGATATATAGGTGCATAATGACAATGTTCTAAAACAAACAAAAGGCCATTAGGTAAAACTAAGTCAAAACTTCTGATTGCTTTTTACTTGTGCAAACGATCACCATTTCCACGGACAAGTAAAGAGCACCTTTTTTCAGCTTCCTTTCAATCCTAAAGCCCTGTTTTGTAAAACATTATGTTAGTACCACAAACCAGTGTCATACACCCAAGTAGTTATTATTAGGAAAAGAAACATAATTCTAATTGAAAAGATACCTCGAAAGAAACTGGCAGACCAACTTGCTTCTCTTCTCTGCAACTCAGCAAGATACCACAGGACAATTCATTTTCCAATGTCCTAACCTCTGTTACAGTGTGTTTGCGATACATACATCCTTACTGGACTCCTCCGTACAGTAGGCAAATAGGGTTGTTGGCTAGGGAAATTAAACCTTCTATCCTTGTCCCTTTCCATTAACCTTATTCTTGCCTTTTTGCATTAAGAGGCAGCGATTCTTATAGCCTTCTGGATTTACCACTTTAATCATCAAATACTTGTGGTGGTTTCATCCTTCTAGGTAAACCCTTCTCATACTCAATAAGCATAGCTTGAAATTTCACCAATTGTCTTCCTCATGTTATATGCATATTTAATATCTTACAAATCCCAACAAAAATCTTAGTAATGCGATTAAGGATTAACCTATTGAATATCCTGGGTAGCAATAACAAAGACGTTCCATTTTCAGCCACAATATCCTTGTCATCTTAATGACATAGTCAGCAACTGATTTACCCCTCCTCTGTTTGCATGCATGTGAAGATTGGATTAGTCAAACATCACCACTCCATCTTGTTTCTCAAACAAGATCTAAGCTCCTGAAACATGTCATACAATAAGTGCAATTCAAACTGCCTATTTAAGTCATGGGGTCATACTCCCAAGCAAAAGACAAAGCATCTCAGTATGAGCATCAATATAAAGAGCTGTCCAATGAGCCACAATGTTAGGTTCAGCACCACCTCAGAGCATATGTAAATGCTTAGTTTCAATGACATGCATTTCTTCTCAGACTCTCAAGACTAACTAAGTCGAGCAAACCATTCCATTGAAGTTATTACCATAAAGTATTTCATTTTTCAAACATCACTGAAAAGCCGAATGGTTTTATGTTTTTTGAAAGGTATGCCATCTACAAAAACATAAAAGTTCAAGAATTAGTATTTTCGATAATACTCCTTGAAGAAAATTAATTACCCATGTTTAATTAAATAAACAATTAATTTCCTAAGGTTAGGACCCAACTTGACATACCCCCACCACAAAGTGGATCTTCTAGTGAAGGTGTATTCAAAAGGTAATCAACTCTTGATAATTCACAACTTTTCATTCCTAAACCATATGGGACTTTACTTTATTACAATAAAAAATAGTAAGCATGTTTCATCCCATCTATTCCACGTTTTAATAGTCTAACCCACAACAACGCTAAGTCGTCCAATTTAAAACAGTAATTATGAACACTCACCGTCTTCAGGCGGAAAGCGTATAATTACCTTGGTTATTGCAAATCTTACAGCTCTCACGCATAGGTAAAGAGCAGTCTACAAGTGTCCTTATAAATTGGATGCAAAAACTTAGTTGAAAAATGGGGAATTTTATTTGACTTGTCAAATATGTACTGAAGAAGCATCATACATCTTCCGTAACATTTATAATGTAATAAAAACTTTTACTCAACTTAAGTTATTATTACGTATCACCTATTATCATCGTATCTTATACCATAAATAGCGATACCTTAAAATTGACCGATTCAACGTATCGTTTAAATTTAAAGATATGGCATTTTTATCGCGGGAAAAGATTAAAGAATGTAAATAAAATCATTCTAAACCCTGACCATTCGCGACTTCCTACATAGTCTACAAGGTAAGGAAACTTAAACGTAGATCAGTATTATATGGAGTAATGGTATCTACAAGACCGAAGTCTTGATGAGTCTCCCTGAACCTTATCCTTGCAACTATATAGTACTTTTGCAAATATACGTCATTGATAAAAATTAAAAAAACTTTAATTTAAAGAATACATTACAGAAACTATATATTGCTAGTCTAGTCATGGAAGATTATATATCGGAATGTAAGCTAATCCATTTTTGACCTTTTGCAATAGATAGTTCATAATAAATCTTATTTCGATAATTTTATTATTCATGTTTATTTTTGTTTTCAGAAAAACTCTTTTATTTTCTCACAAGTCAAGAACTTAAAATAAAACAAATAAACATCAACTAAACTAAATAACATTTATTTAAACACACTTAACAATTAAGGCATGCAAACATTAAATATGATCCTAATTATCTAATAATAAAACATGCATTTATTCATATAAGGCTCCTTCGTCCTATAAACTCCGGCCACATACATCGAACACATCGATGCGTAAGCCTTATATAAATACATACCACATAGCACATAAAACTTTTTAACTATTTTATGCCCCATGATTATCTAATAAGGTAATTTCCGAATATCATGAATCAAGGATCTTACCAATTAAGAAAAAATTAAAATTATAGTGTGTACTCTTATATCATATAAGAAACAAATCTTTTTAAAACAATTAACAAGAATATAATAACTAATATCAATCCAAGAAAAATTTGCATGATGTTTTATCAGGATCCATATAAACAATTAACAAAAACTTTAAACATACTTAACAATTAATATATCAAGTTTTTTATATAAAATTTCATACAACACTAAATCACGTCTAATTAATTATATAACCTTCAAGATCAAATCTATTAACAAAAAAAGCCCAACGGGGCATTAAAATTAAATTATGAAACTCATACTTTTGTCCAATATATTCATTGTAATTAAAGGATTTCGACCACGATGACTTCGTGATGCCACTGTTAGGTTTTATAACCTAATTAACAATTAATTAACTACAGTAACGCAGCGGAATAAAATGATCACCGTTAGAATACAATAATTAACATGATAAGAATACATGTACCTTTTAGCACGAAACGATACACCGTTTAAAAAAGGTAACCGTAAAGACCGATTTCCCCTCCCCACCCCCCATCTATATAACCGAGTGAATAATACCACACGCGAAACCACAAGAATCAAAGAGTATGATTCCTCTAAAGCATTCACACACTAAACGTTCTTAGCAAACACTATGTTTGTCTAGTACTAGTAATTGTATAAACAAAACGAATTCTTTATTCGTCTCTTGAATCTATCAACTTACGAACAAGAAATCACCAAAAGCGATAATCGAATAACCAAACAAAACTAAAAGTGTTTGTTGGTGTTGTCGATTGGTGGCAGCAAACCAAAAACCCACGAAACACCTTTTAATTTGTTGACTAAAAGGAAAAGAAAAGTCGACACTCTTTCTTAGGTTTTTTTTTAAGTTTTGTATATTAAAACTAAAAAACTATACACTATTTTTATAGAAAAAAGGTTCCTAATCCTTGTAGATAGACATTTTAGCCGACAAGGAGAAGGTGGTGTAAACCGCACCCTTCAATCTTTGGTTTACTTATAATTAGTCCCTCACGTTTAACCTTTAAACGTATAACTAATTATTTAATACTCGTTAACTTTTAACGATCGTGTCGTTATTACCGTAATAAATTACATTTATATAGTTTACTCGTCATTTAAACATATAAGACGTGTGCGTCCCCTTAGGCTCGGAAATATTTCCGGACATATATTAATCATATATGATCATAATCCAACACTTCAAACCCGTAATTGTACACGATTTATGCTTTATATACAATCTTCTTGCACAGACGATCTTCATTACTAGTTAAAACTTAAAACTTAGAATTGCTCCAAGTGAGCAACATTTGCTAATTGACAATTAGCATATAATTTTATCATCTAATACCATGAATACAACAAATTTAGAGATAATAGTTTACAAATCATAGTCCCTAAGATTGTACTTTACTTATGTGTTATTTTTTTTATTGCTTTTGTTGGTGTACGTTTCTTATTATTTTTAAAAGCAAAACTAACCTTTTTTTATGGTAAATTAGTGAAAGTCCCAAGTCATTGCTCCAACGGTATATTAATTACATGATAATTACGTCAATAAAAATGGTTGCTTGTAGACTTTTGGGAGGGTCCTTTTTATACTCTTAATTTCATATGACATTCACACAACCTTTTTCTTATCTTTAACGACATTTTCATTGAAAGAGACAAACTGTTATACTGTGCAATGGCCAATAAAAAATAATTACTTTTTTGTATAAAACAAATGAAGTAAAACTTTGTAATGCGAATACAAACATATCAATTAAATTAAAGAAATTAAACCAATATATGGATACGGCACAAACCTAAATCAAATATAAAAATATTGGTTAGTTGTTGTGTGTTTTTGAAGAGAGACTATGGTTAGAGTTTTGTTTAAGAGAGGTTACACCACTAGTGTAAGTTAAAATTGGACTAAGATAGCTACAACCCACAACACTAATAATAAGATGTTCTCAAACTATAGCATTATAAAATAGCATGAAAAACAAATGTATTAGATATAAGAATGGGGGGGGGGGGGGAGGTCACTTTCGTTCTTGTGATCATCAATCACATGTATTTGTTTAGTTCTAGTGTTATCCAATTGGTCCAAAAATCACATATAAATATATCAAAATTTTAAACGAGTTTATATATATTTTAAAAAGTGGAAGTGGTAAGAATATATTGGTGGAAGGTTACTTTCTACGCCGGCCTTGGTTCATGTAGGTGGATGGACCATCACTTTTATCATTCAACTCTTTTTGTCCTTATGAGTCATGAGTTACATGCCACACAAATACAATGTCGATCAAGTACTCCCCACTATATGTTACATTCATTTGTAAAAAAAACGAAGATAATAACGAATTTATTAAAGTTTTTTTTTTAAAATCATAATTTCTAACTTTTTGGCTGACTAATACATGGGGTTTAAACCCATCACCACAGAGACTCAAACCAAGTAAAACTCTTTTTCACGAGGTTGGAGTGGTTACTTTAAGATTGTTTTTTTTTGAAAAGCTGAACATAAATTAACACAAAACTTTACAACATAAAAATAGAGAGAATATGAACAGGCCCATATCTCTAATACAAAACATAATACTGAAACAAATCTAGAAGTCTGATACAAACTATCTCAGATACTACTGAATTCAGATCTCTAATACAACCCTTCCTTTATCAGAGATTACAGAAAGAATGTTCACCATTAATTCACCAATATCATACCCCCATGACTACATTTCCAAGGAATAAGACCAACAAAGACCATTCAACCAGCACCCACAATGATCATTGAGGTCATATACTTGGCATCATCATGCATGGTATAGCGCCCATACTCTTCTATGAAGGGCTATACCCAACTAGCTACATTTCCTGGCCATTTACCCCTAATAGCCAAATAGTATCACATCCTCACTATTCAACCATAGAAAGAAAAGAGGATTAGGCATCACTAGTCAGGGAACACATACCTTCATTAAGAAACCAACCTATCCTCCTTTTCAGTGAAGTAAATCATGGACCAAGAAGTCCCATCTTTCATGACTCTCTATTCCATGCTACTTACTTCCCACCAAGCTCATTTACCCTTCACATCAGGCAACCTATCTTATGATATCAACCCCCACAGTTCTCAAATGAGGAACAGATCTTAAACAGTTTCCACCTATGGCCAAACTGTAAAGAAATATCCAACATAAAGAATAAAAGAGAAAGATATCAAATTACAAGGCCCTCTGATGTAATGTGCTTCTAAATCATCTCAAGAACATAGAATATTTCTGAGAATCGGGTATAATGCCCTCGAATAATATGAAGCTTTAGTACAGACATTGACCATCTGCACTAAAACCAAAATCCAAACACCCTTTTAGCACAGGGAATATTGGATTTATTCAAAGTTACCATTTCCAAACAATACTAACCTTTACCCTTACCCATATATGATACAACAAACTTATTCTTTATGCTTCCTGTTGAATTTAATATTCCACATAGTTTATGCTTTTAGAACACTTGCAGACTGCCCAACTATAATGGAAACCATCTTTGCTCTTAGGTCATCACATGTTACTCCAAATAACTCTCATTTCTCTTGCAATTATTAAACAATATGTTCACAGTCCCCTATTGGATTATGACAAAAAGGGGAAGATGTTACAAAGATGATATTATTTGCAACTTATTAAGTGTGGTGGCATGGAGATCTCAAGTTAAGGGGAAGATTGATTGTTTCATTCATGGAAGATCAAGATATGGAAGATCAAGATGTTTGTTTTGTCATCATCAAATAGGGGAAGATTGTTGGGAATTATATTGATTTGATGATACAAAACAATGATACAAAATAATGATACAAGAATGAAACAAAAGGAAAACAAAAGGATCAAAGTCGTCAAGATTGAAATTCTATAAAAGATGGAGGATTCTAAAAGATTTGGTCAAAGATATAAAGATAAAGATTAGGAAGATTTAGTTTCCTAATACAATTAGTTTTCCTTGTAAGTCTAGATTGGACTATATATATAAAGAGATCCCTAGACATAGTTTTATGTGCAAGTGCAAAAGTGTGTGTGTGTGCACCAAAACATGTAGAGATGTAGACGTCTATTAGTGTAAAACCCCCAAAATGGGTCGCAGCGGAAATGATATTCCGGGGGCATTACTTCATAATACCACTACACGAGTCATGAGAGATCGACCTCTAAGTGTCGTTTGAAAAGTAATCTTGTATTGTTTAGACCCCAATGCACATCAAGCTAGCACCTAGCACTTAAGTACCTGAGAAAACATGTTTTAAAACATTAACAATAATGTTGGTGAACTTATAGGTTTATAAATTAAATGAGGCGGATAGCAAGATTTCCTAGTAATAGAGTAGAAATTACAATATCACAAAAATGTATTACGAAATGCACTAAGCTCATGGCACTGAAGCTCAATAATGAATGTATATCAAATACAAGTAATGAATTTGCCCAATGTAGATACTCAACCCGTAGCATCTATAATGATCCAAAATGGTATATGTTCGTTACCGATGATAGCAAATCATCGAACGGGGATGTTAATTTCCAATAGATCTATTCATAACATTCGTGCTTACAATCCAGTAATTAACAGTTCATGATGATGGGCATAGTAGGTTATAGCTACTTAGGCAAACTCGTAATATTTTAATTAAAATGTACTTGCATCCATTTTGTAAAACAAACATGATCTCATCCTCGAGATTGGATAAATGATTGAAAAGTGTAAGGTGGGTACTATAAACTCACCTTGTGCAATAGAGTGTTCTAGTAATACAATACGGATAATGATGCACGGAAATCGAGGCACGGAAGTCTGAACCGTAACCTAATGTAAATAATATAGGTTTAGACTCAAATATGTAATGCGAATAAGTTTTATGATGTTTTAGCCCTAATATGTGCCTGCGTTTAGTTTAGAATGTAAGAATAAACATTTTCTAGAAATTTCATTTTTGGTCAAAATCGGTCAACTTTGGCGGGTCGTAAATCCCTTGTTATTGACTTGACAAACACAAGGTCAGACTTTTTTCTCGGCCAGGAGATCTATAAAAAAGTTAGTTTGAGTCTTTATCCCGTTTGGTCTTTAGATGCCTCAAAAATCATGTCAAAGAAACTCATATCGGGAATTAAAATAATTATGTTTTTATAGTTATAAATATGTTGGTTTTTGAAGAGATTTAACACAATATTAATATCTCAATAATGAATCTTAAAACAAACTGAAAATTCATTCAGAGAGATGACCAGGTGGTCTTTAAAAGTCATGTTTTGAGTTTTGTAAAATAACGAGTTTTGCACGCTTAAAAACGAGGCCAAAGTGAGGTGTATGATATAGTTGCTGCGATGAACAGTGATTCACG
>BQNB010151767.1:0-15858 GCA_026074375.1 Tanacetum coccineum | reverse complement strand
TTTTATAGATCTATTATTTTGGGGTATAGATCTTGTGATTTCTCTACTTATTCTTCATTATTATAAGTATCTTGAATCTTTATTTATGGTTTTTATTATGTTCTTCTTATATGTTCAAAGATCCATACATCCATATGTTGTGTTTTGATTTTTGAAAGATTATAAAACAAGATTTCATAAATAATGATGTTACATTGTTTTCATTAGTTACATATTATATTTTTGGTGAGATGAGAGTTGAAGGAGAGTTGCAACAATAGAAATGAAGGGATTAGTTTAGTCTTAGGTGTGGTTTTGTTGTAGATTAGTTGTGAATGGAGATTAGGCTAGATTAGGCACTAATGTGAAGTTTTGGTGGATTTTGGTTGCGTTTTTGACAAAAAATGCTTGTTGTCCCAAATTTGTTTTTAGGTTTTGGTCGACCTAAAAATGTTTTCATTAGGCGTAAAGGTAGTTTTTGAAGAGCTTGTTTCGAATAGATAGTTTTTCATATATCGCACATTAAAATCGGACTTAAAACGGCCAAGTTATAGTCAAATGAAACTTAAAACATTTTTCGGCAAAACCAAGTGAATAGTAAAATAGGTTTTCGGACACTTTCGGATATTTTTGGGCTTTTTAAACATTAGTGAAACATATAGTAACACTTATATAAACTAACCATAACAAATTTCTGCAGCAATTGTATAAAATCCTTTTCCAAGAAAGTTACTAAAAATAGTAAGTTTGGTGAAAATTTAGCGAAACGGACATAGAAGTTAAGTGATTAAGGCTAGTTAGTGCGTTTTGAATTATGGAAACTTAACAAATGTAGGGGACGGTATTAACGTCCCGAAACTAAAAACTTTCCAAAAATAGAAACTTTCTAAAAATAGTAATTTTTGGATTAAACGCTGAAACTTAACGAGGAACTATATGATTTCATTTCATCATGTTTTGTTAAACAAACTAAAGCAAACACACAAGGATGTATTTTGGTGATGAACATATTGTGAAATTCTTGGCATACTTTCCGTGTTTCTGAGACGCGTTATTATTCTAGGTCGCGGCTAGATTTCTATATCATCTTTTACTTGCGTGATTATCATTTGCTCATTTGCTAAGGTGAGTTCATAGCCCCATGTTTTACTACTTTTACTTTACTAATTTGGGGTGAGAAACATTGCTTGTTTTCAAACTATGGACACAGTTACTTTACGTTTCCTTTTCCTGATTACGTGTTGCCTAAGTAGCAAATAGACCACTAATGCCCGAATTATCATGAACCGTCAATTGCTTAACCGACCGTACTGGTTAAGTGAGCGCGAATGTTGTAAATAGATCTATTAGGAGTAATTATCCCTATCCGGGTAAGTAGCTCTTACTAGATTCGGAGGTCCCGAACAAACAGATATATACCATGTCGGAATGTCAATAGGTGATCTTGGTCAGATACCTTTAGGGCGTGGAATACTATTTGGCATATAAAATGCTTCCTTTTAAATTGAGCTTCGGTGTCATGAGCTTAGTGCAACAGTAAATACATTCTTTTTATGTGAAGTTGTATCTGTTATAACTGTCACGTGCGTACTGTGAACTTGTGGTCCACTTTTAATATTAAATTCAAACCTATGAATTCACTCAACTTTATGTTGACCGTTTTATCATGTTTTTCTTAGGTGCTTAGCTGTGGATGTCTTTACTTGCTATTTGGTGTCGCTATGCTTTGGGCCGATTTTTAAGAAATGCTATTATCTACTGTTTAAACATCGTTGTCAATTTCTAAAACTTTTATTCGCTTCCGCATATTATCTTTAAACTTATGTCAAACTTTAACTATTTTAATTAATGCAACGATGTTGGATTTTTAAACGTACCCTTAGAGGTCGTTCTTTGTATCTTGTGTGATGTGTATTATGACGTCACGCCCCCGGACACGTGTTTCCGACTAGGCCCCGTTTGGGGGTGTGACAGTATATAATCGAGTATGTAAAAGTTCAACTGTACGGGTGTATCTATAAACCCCCATGATGTATTAAATGTTTAAGCAATGGCAGGGCAAAAGTGTAAAGGGAGATCACACTTTACTTACTTTTTGTACTTAATTGTTCAAATACAAATACTGTAAGAATTATGAGCTTTTAATCTATGATTACTTCTATTTCTTGTTGTGTTTCCGTTACCATGAGCGGCTAAGCAATAAAAGTGATGGCCTAGTTATGTAGTTACTATTGTTATGATGTTTGTTCCTGTTCGATTATGGTTTCATTAGATATTCCTTGGCTATCGTGTAACCCTGGGTTTTGGTAGTATTTCGGGTGGTTTGGATCTTGTTTGACCCATTATTAGATTACCAAGTCAATATGGGATCAATCGGGTACTAGGGAGGATTTGATACTTCATCCCTAGTGTAGGAACTAACCGATCTTCGCCCTTATCACTTAATATACTTAAAAAGCACAGGAACTCTTTCAGAAGGGGTTAATAATCTGTATAGGTTATTAGATAAGTTTTGGGAAAAGTTAGGATTAATCACTACAACCTGGATAACCTACCTCCTATACGATTTGGACTAATTCAGAATCGCAAGGAGTATAGGATAGACTAAATATACCTATTCAAGTCTATTGACCTTAGAAACCACTAATGAAACCATAGTTTGACATTGCACAGGAAAACATATTCATAACAGTAGTAATGAAGTAACTATGCTAGCACGTTTTCTCTCCTAATATCTCCAACTCCTTTAATTTCAGTATTTACTTTTATTGTTATTTCAAATCAAAAATATTTTTAAACGTGACATTTCAAGTTAAAACTAATTGCAACTTAGCTCTTGGGACGACCTCGGATTTACCATTATGTACTACCCACGATCGGGTTCTCTGCCCGTTAGTGCGTTGTCAGGTAGATCGAGTTTTATAAATTTAAAACTTGAGTAAAAATATATTTAAAAGAAAATACGCATCAAGTTTTTGGTGCCGTTGCTGGGGAGCTAAAAATTAGAATTAATTTGATTATTTTGTTATTTCTCTTCTTTCCCTAAACGCTATATCTGCAGGAACTATGGTAGGAGTAGACATCAATACTCTCACCATGGTACAATACTTAGCATTGTCATGAGAAAACCAGGCACCGGGCGTGGTTAAACCAGAAATCGGAGGCAATGTCAATTTTGAAATCAAGAGTCAATTCATGTGCGAATTAAGGGAAGACACCTTCTCCAGAAAAAAGAATGAGGATGTTCACAATCACATTGATCGGGTCCTCAGCATTGTTGGCTTATTCAACATTCCCGGGGTTTCTAAAGACGCGGTCATGCTTAGAGTTTTTCCCTTTACTCTTATCGGATCCGCGAAGAGATGGGTGGACAGACTCACCCCAGGAGCTGTCAATACCTGGGATCTCCTCAAAAAGGCCTTTACCCAAAGGTATTGCCCACCATCTAAGATCGCGAAGCAGCTTGAAGATATTCACAACTTCAAGCAAGAAGGTGACGAATCATTATACCAAGCCTGGGAGCGGTATAATGACCTGTTATACAAGTGCCCTACTCACGACATCAATAGTCATCAAAAGGTAAACATCTTCTATAAAGGTTTGAGCACTATGAATCGTTAATTGCTTGATTTACAGGGACCAATTCATGGGATGACACCGGCCCAAGCTCTCACAGCAATTCAGACCATGGCTGACCATTCTCAAAAATGGCACGACGAAACGACAAGCAGATATGTTAGAAGCAGCAGTAGCGATGATGGACTAGCTGCTCTGGTAAGCAAGTTGGACAACCTAAGACAAGACATGAAGAAGCTAAAGGAGAGCGTTCACGCAATCCGGGTAAAATGTCAAGTTTGCGAAGGGCATCACGCTAATAAAAACTGTCCCCTCAATGAGGAAGTAAAAGGAATAAAAGAAGTCAAATATGGGGAATATGGTAACCCTTTTTCAAACCATAACAGACATACCCAAGGATACAGTACCAATCGACCACCTAAGGATGGAGAAGGATAAATCTTGACCAAAACAATTAAGAAATACATCGAGGAAGCCTCTAAGAGACAAGCAAAACAAGATGAATGGCTGAAAACTTTCTGCCATAACATAAAAAAAGCCAAAACCACCATGATGAAATCATCCAAGGTCTAGAATCCAGGGTGATAACTTTAGCCAAGGAAGCAAAAACTAAGACAGATAAAAACGAAGATTGCAAGGCAATTTTCACTAACAATGGAACACCTTTATACACCCCCTTCTACTACTCTCCTGAAGAAATCGAGTAATTTTCTGCTAACTTTGGATTTTCGGATGACGATGAATCCAAAAATATTACAGCAAATTCTGATGAAGAGTTCAATTTAAAACAAACATCCCCAAGGCAAACAACAACCCACTATATAGAACCGTACGTTTGATAACGCTCCACATATACATAAATTATCCCTCGAAAATACACTAAATATATACGTTAACGCATGAAATATTGCAAAGTTTGCTTGTTTGTGAAAAGGACTAACGATGCAAAGAAATCCAGTTAAATGCACTAACGATCGTTATATGAAGGATCTAGAAGAAAAATTAAAGAGGAGTTAATGATTAAAGCCAAAGTGTGGCGTACAATTTATTTTGTGCAACGTACTTATAAACGAAATGAATGCCATTTAATTAAGCACCAAGTGCAGTGTACAATTTCTTAAGTGCGGCGCACTTTCCTGATAGTTACTCCCAAATCTTAAATGATTGCAATGATTATGCAACTCTTCACTCCCCCTAATTTAGCAACTGATGACCCATCCTCAACTATAAATAAGACACGAATTTTAGAGCAAATCAATCCCATTCTCATCTTTCAATCATCAATTATCAATTCTAAGTTTTTTTAGTAGTTGTAAGGAGGTTTCGAAGGTAAACCATCACCTTCATCACTTTTCAGGTAGAGAAGGAAGTAAAATCTCAGGAAGTTCAAGTTACTAGTGTTATTATAGTCAATTGTTGCTTTATTCTTAGAAAGCATTGTAAGATTTGGAACCTCTACTCTTGGAATTTGGTAAAAACATGTTTCTATCCTTTGATAATATGAATGTTGGATTTATCATGATAGTTATATGTGTTGTTATTATGATTGTTGAGTAGATTAACATGTTTGGTTAGGAGCTACATGATTATTATGGATCAAACTAGACTTTTGATATGAATAATATAAGCTTGATGCTTTTGAACTTAGACTCTTTAATCTTCTTTTGATCACCACTTATCCCGGATATAGGTCGAAAGACTCCAGTTAAGTGATTGATTTCCAAGTTGTTTGTCTATGACAACTAGACCTTAGCCTTGTGAGGATTGGCTAGGTAAATGAACTTTAACCCAAGTACAAAAGGGTTTAACGCTAAACCACATGTCTAACGAACTTGGTTTAGCAAATTTATATTACTCATTATCAAACCCGAATCACACTTAAAGCATTTTTCATAATAAAAGATAAAGGCCGAAAGGGTTTTTCATTATGAACAATAGATAATCTTTCTAGGTAACTAAACATTCTTAAATCGATTATAATTTCATTCGTAAATCATTCATCTACTCAAGTTTATCCATAATGTTTCTTGTTCCTTAACCAAACATGTCCTTATATCATTGAATCAAACCATTATCTTAGATCGTGATAGTCTATAAGATAATCCCCTTTTCGTAATATTATCGACTTTTTCTTAGAATACCCAATCCCGTGGAACGACCTGGTCTTACCTAAAAATATTATACTACATACGTGGGTTATACTTTTACCCGTGTGTTTCCATATAATAAAATTGGTATTTTCAGTAATTATAAATTTAAAGCTTTTGAAACACATCACCTACCTATCCTATGTAGGACTCAACCGCAGAAATTTCACCGAAACTTTCATGTGTTTTTAACCGATTTCCATTCATGTGGGGGATTGTTGGAAAAATAGTATTGCAAAATGATTTTTTGCAAAGTTTGGACATTATTTAATATATGATATATATATATATATATATATATATATATATATATATAATTGTATGAGCACAATTATCATGGAAAATAGTATGGAAAATAATATTATCACGGAGATCAGTATTATTATGGAGAACAGTATTAGGCTACTTAAGTCCATGGTTCGGGGGAATGGGAACGAAAATTTTATGCATTCGTGGAAGACCAATCAGTTATGATCTATAAAGACCCCCCTGTATCACCACTTTCGACATTGTTTATCTCAAGTGGGGGGGGGGGATGTGCGTATAATATCGGATGTTGCAGGGGCAATAATTAAAGATATACACTCCTGTAACATTTGCATATTTATCATGAAGAAAATGAAGATAGGAGGGAGAAACAAAAAGCCACCCATGTGCAAAAAATGTAAAGATGGTGCAAAATAAAAATAAAAAAATGGAGCTAGTAGCCCATTATTGCACCAAGACATCTCTGTAATTATGAAAAAATGGATCTAGTAGCCCATTATTACACCAAGTCATCCCATTACTCATGAAGAATGGAGCTAGTAGCCTATTATTGAAGATCAAATTTTCGGACTTAGACTCTTGGACCCATGGATGGACAGTGGCTAGTTATGACAACCTTAGATTACTTTAGACTATTTGTTTTGTGTTTTTATATTAACAACCATTAAATGTGTATCCCATGTCTATCCTAACCCCTTTATCACCCTTTAAAACCATATTACCCTTGTTGCTTTCAAGAATTATTTAGACCCTAATTCTAACTGGTGCAGATTTGTGTACTTTCTAAGCTTATGATAGAATACATGCTATGACTGTGCAATTGAGCGATCACCCCGAAAATGAAACACTTAGACTAGTGGAGAGCTGAGTGACTTTTTATCCCCTTTTCGTGAGGTGTTCGGCTTTGATGTTTTCTAGCATAAGAGTTTTATAAATTCATTTCTTAAAGTTATTCTCGAGAAATCTTTTTATGAAATGTTCTAACAGGTTCTACTTGAGGGCAAGCAGAAGTCAAGTGGGGGGATATTTGATAACATCAAATATTTAATACTTTTTGGTGGCAAAATACCCCATATATTACTTGCTAATGTTTCACTAACACTAAAAAACGAGATATTTTCTATCATTTTGTAGTTTTCAGGTGAAATATAGGAAAGTGACAAGAAACAAGGGAAAAAGGACTCAAAGTGTAAATATTTGAAGAATGTTACGGTGCAACACCAAATATGGTTACGCCGTAACATATATTAAGCAAGTACGAAGATCAAGTACAAGGTTACGGCGTAACACCATATCTAGTTACCCCGTTGATGCGTGTTTTCTACAAGCTTTAATATTTATAATTAAATTAGAAATACCGATTATGACTAAAACATGACAACATTCGGGCAATGTATACCCTATACGAAGTGTAATATAGTATTGGGTAAGTCCAGGTTGTTCCACGGGATTTGTAGCAATTCACAGATTGTTTATCAAGTAACAAAGCTAATTGATTGTCACGGATCAAATAGCCAAAACGTGTGTATAAAGTAAGCAAGAAACAAGACATGATCCACATAACATAATAGATATAGATAGAGCAAGACTTTATATAAATAAAGCATACAAGTCATATATGACGGGTAATCATAATAACAAGCATATCTACCAATGTTACATAGAATGTTTGGCCTATATACTACATCTCACTAAGTGCTTTAAGAGTGGTTTATATCAAATTGCTTATATTTGAATTCTCCCAACTCTGTTGGTCAACATAAGGAGAGGTCTTAAACATTATTCTACTTGGTTTATTTATCAATTTACCACACAATTCTCACAAGCATGATATTGATTCATATGGCCAACATGATTCAAAATATATCAAGGCAATTAATCCTTTCGGCCAATTTCAATGGAATGATATATCAAAATATAACAATGATCCAAGTAAATAACATCGAATTTAATAAAACTTGTATATTAATAAATCATAGCAAAATCATCCAATTATTATTTATGTTTCACATATAGAAGCAAAGTAACATACCATATTTCGACTACAACAACCATCAATCCAAAACTAGTAGTTCCATGATCAACCAACAACCATGCTACTAAGATAACTTGGAATATACTATGTAACTTCTGGAAATCCGCAACATATCACCAAATGGAGTGTTTGGTAAAAAGGTTTATGGTGATGATCTTAAGAGAATTTGGTGTGAATCCTCCAAGAATCAAAGTGATAAGTTTTAAGGTTATAGAAATGGATGGTATATGATATAAATATGGTTGTAGAACTTCTAGAAATATGTGTTTTAGTGGTGGTTTATGGTTGAGAGTGGTGGTGGCATGGCGGTTTAGAGGGGTGTTTGGATCATTGGGTCCAAAGACCCTCACCACTCCTTCCTCCTCTCCAAAGGCTATAGAGATTGTGTGTGTGTAAGATAGAAGTTTGTGTGTGAGATGTGTCTGATATGAGAAGTAAAAGGGGCTTTATATAGGCCTTTTCGGGGCCAAAGTGTGCCCCACTTGCATAAAAGTGCGCAACACTTTGTGAGTTAATGCACTTAGCATTGAATTGCATTGAATTCTCTTAAATTTCAGTTCTGATGGAAAAGTGCGCCGCACTTATTTCAAAGTGCCGACCGTATTTGGGTCGTTTTCAGTAGATGGCTTTTCTAAAATGTAGGATAATTGAATTTTTTTACGTGGCGCCTTGAATCAACTTTAAACGAGAGTTAGTATGACCGGGTTATGGTCATAAACAGTAAAACAGAGGTGTCGGGAGCCATTTGCTTGTGAGTTAATTTCTTATTTCAGCTTCTAATTTTGGGTATTCTTCCGTTTTCTTCCCACGACACATTCCAAGAACCACAGTAGCAAATATACTCTTTTCTATTCCAAAAGTTCTTTTATATTAACCAATTTCATTAATAAAAAACTATTTGATTACGCGTATAGAAACATGTATAATTTTGAGCTGTTATTCAGCCGTAACTCAAATTCATTTGAGGATGAAATCTTACCCAAGATAAGGTTATGACGTAACACCCCTTATGGTTACATCGTAACCATGAAGATCTACAAATATGGAAGGAAGATCACGTACTTACGGACATTATTTGAAGGTTACGTCGTAACACCATATCTGGTTACGCCGTAACAACTGCTTAAATATAGAATGCCGTGTAAGAAGGTTACGGCGTAACACCTTTAACAGTTACGCCGTAATAGGTTCGATACTTATAAATAAAGGCCTCATTCAAGCTATTTCGACATCACTTCCTCCATAGCCAATTGGAGAGGCGACAAAGACTTCCAACCTTCGAAGAATTCCACCTGGAGTCTAAGGGAGATCACACTTTACTTACTTTTTTTGTATTTAATCGTTCAAATACGAATACTGTAAGAATTATGAGCTTTCAATCTATGATTACTTCTATTTCTTGCTGTGTTTCCGTTACCATGAGCGGCTAAGCACTTAAAGTGCTGGCCTAGTTATGTAATTACTGTTGTTATGATGTTTGTTTCCTGTTAGATTATGGTTTTGTTAGATATTCCTTGACTATCATGTAACCCTGGTGTAGATCCCAATCAATATAGATCTTTCTAGTTTGTTAAGGGTTGTAGCGAATATGGATAGTTCCACACTAACTACAGGAGAAACAATGACTATGAACAATTATAAGTTATGCGGAATCTAACTTATATTGCTAAGAAGAACAATGAATAAAACTAAACTTTGATTTATATTAATCTGCTAAAAGATTACAGATTACTAACTATGAGAATTGAGAGATATCTTCTCTAATGCCGTAGGGTTCCTTTTATACACCAAGGATAAACCCTAACCGACTTACAAAACGCGTAAAAGATAATGCATATATTTTCCTATAATAACTCATGCATATCTTATAAACGATACTAACTTTTTGACTGCGGTACAAAACTTAATACTAACTAATACTAACAGTACAAACTATAACTGTCGGTACTAACGTTATAACTAGCGGTACTAAGTTAGAAAAACATAATTCCCAACAATCCTCCCCTAAACATGATTGTTCAACTTGTTTAACTTTATGTTTCTTTAGTTTACTTTTCTTGAAATTTTGGAGGATGTGTCCAAACACTCTGTCAAATCTTGATCTGATCTTTGATAATCTTTGACATCTTCAGCTATTCCTCTTTATCAGCAACATGTCTTCTCAGCTACACAGCAACATCCAACTAAGTTGGTTTTGTAGTTTTTGGCAAACTACCAGCCATTAATGGATTTGATTTTCCTTTACCAGTAGCCGTTTGCTCTATGGATAGTCAATTCTTCATTGTAAACAACAAGGTGAATTGATAACCATATAGTTTTGAGTAAACTATCAACTATCAATGGATTTGATTTGTCTTTACCAAAAACCGTTTGCTTTTGGACTAGTCAATGCTTTATTGCCATAACATGGTGCATTGATAACCATATAGTTTTTAGCAAACTATCAGCTATCAACAGATTTAAGATGTCTTTACCAGAAACTGTTTGATCCTGGACTAGCCAACTCTTTACTATGAAGCAAGGTGAGTTGAGAACCATATAATTTTTGGTAAATTGTCAACCATGAACGGATTTGAGAAGTCTTTACCAAAGCCGTTTGCTTTGGACTAGCCAGTTCTTATGCCTGTTAAGCATGGTAAACTGATGACCATTTGTTGTGTGGTCTTAGAACCAACACTCAAGGATCCTCCTCATCTTCATCAGAGTCTTTAGGTCTAACTTGCCATTCTACTTCTTGACAAATCTAATCAGTTCCAAAGCCATAGTACTGTCTTCTTCAGTTTCTAACTTCAACTCTAGCAATTTTGACAGCACTTCCTTTTTCAAAGGATACTTATTCTCTACAAGCATATGAATGACTAATCCTTCACCAGTCATTATAGTGTGTATTCCCCTGAAGGAAACTATGTAGCTTCACAAGCTCTCCTATACTTTAATGTTTGCTGTGGCATTCCAAAACTCTTCATTCAGCACTTTGATTGATCTTGTCATCAACATCTCCCCAAAGTATTTTGTCAAATCCTTCTGGTGTCTCATCTTGGTACCTGTTCATCACAAGTTGATATATAGCACATATGTCATCTCTATCAAGTATGGAGAGCACTGTCATCAAAGTACTGAAGTATCTTCTTTGTCTATTACTTCTAATTCTCCACATAGTTAAGATCAAACATCTTTAATCCTCAGTTCATCATACTGTGGTTTGGTTGGAAGATACTCAGATCTCCATTTCTATGTTAGGATACTTCTTTGTCAAGTATTATCATAAATCTACTTCCTTATCCTCATCAGGAGCTATAGTTAAACACAATCTTAGCTCTTCATCATCTTTAGAAGTGAACTTTCTTTTCTTAGACTTCATCTTCTTCCTTGTTCCAAGCTTTCTTTTTCTAGTTCCTTTTTCTTCTTTAATTTCTCCTTTGACACTGTCATCTTTCTTTACTTTCTTCTTAGAAGCATCAGCAGCTTGTTCATTCATCTCCTTGATTACTTTTTCATCTTTAGCAGAACCAATAGCATTAAAGCTATCATCAGACCTTTTTATCTTTTCATATAAAACTTGTATTTCTTCAAAACTCTTGGTCTTCAGATTAGAATGCTTCTTGCCTCCAACATGCTTCAAATATGTCATCATTTGGTTCCTAAGCTGATTTCTTGAAGGAGGTTTTTTTCTGATAGCTTCAGATCTTTGTTTAGCAAGAAGTCTTCTTTAGGCAGCAATGGTGTCATGAAGAAATTTGGCTCTCCTGCTCAATAGTATACATCTCTCTCTTCCTTTTGAAGCTTTTCAACAAGTATCTTGTCAGCATTAAGTCTTGCCTGAATGAAATCATATTCATTAGAGAGTGCAGCCTTTGCAGCTTCTTCCTCAGCCAACTTTTTTATTTCCTCTTCTGCTTACCAATCCTCTTGCACCTTTCTGGCTATTTCTTCATCCTTAGCAAGCTAATCAAACTTTCTTTCAGCTTACTTCTAAACTCCCTATGACTCAGCATCTGACTCAGCATCTGACTCAGCTTCTTCCTCAAGTACTTTCTTTCCTTTGTCTTTAGGATTAATTTTAGGAAGAGGCTTCAATGTAAGTACTGATCTAGTTGATGTAGCCCTTGGTCTATCTGAATCTTCAGCATCTTTGATCTCAACACCTTTTTGTTTAGCCTTAGTTTGACTCATGGATACCAAAAACTCAGCAATGGTCTCATCATCTCTGAAAACAGTTGTAGGATCAACCCAACTTTCATCTTCAAGTACTTTAGATATCTTCTTGGGTTCAATTTGAGATAAGAAACAAGCAAATAAACAATGCTGGAAGTCCTTATGATTATTTCTTCTCTACTTTTGAATATAACTTACAAAAGCATAGGCTCCAGAACTTTTGTTCACTTTGCTCCTTGTTTGAACTGCTGATTTTGGATCTTCAAGAATTTGAGTTGAAGGATGAATAAAGTGAATCCTTGATGTGGGAATAGGACTAACATTCACAATAGTTTCTAAATTTGTGAAGTCAGCCACTACACCCTCATCATCATAAGATGCATTGGTAAAATACCATCATTATGATTGTCATAAATATCCTCAAAAGCAGGTATTTGGGAATCATCTTGGTCAGTATTGGTTAGATCAGTGTAGGATAGTCCACCAGAAGGACTGGCAGTACAAACTGGTGTGCTAGCAGTATTAACTGTGTTAGTACTGCTAGCTCTAGTAGCTCCTGCTTAAAGAAGCAAATCCTCAGTATCTTGGGCAAACTCCTTTCTAAGAGCTTCAACTGCATCATTAGCCTTTTTTCTTGTCTTTTAAGCCTTTTCAGCTCATCCAAAAAGGCTTGATCCTCCTGATCTACTGGCTTCTCATTTGTCTTTAAATTAGTATTCTTATTAGGTTTTTCACCTTCATTCTTTGCTTTTGAGCTCTTGACTGTTGAAGTATAAGAAGACCATATTGGTAGTATAAAGTAGTCTTAAGCAGATTTAGCTTCCATTTTAGAATTTCCTGCATCAATATTATCTTGTGTACCTACACTATGATTAGCTTCTTTTGGACCTGCATGTTGTTAGGTTGATTCTCTGATCTCACGGGCCGATAATTCATTGAATTAGTTAAATAATCAAGATCAAATAGCCAATTTGGTCCTTTCCCTGCAACATTTGGTTTATTTTCTAAAAAGGTTATATGCAGGTTTTCTTCAACTCTCTTGGTTTCTAAATTGGATACCCTAAAAACCTTGCTATTTAGAGAATACCCTACTAAAAACTCTTCATCAGATTTCCCATCAAACTTACCCAGGTGGTCAATGGTCTTCAAGATGGTCACATGGCACCCAAAAGGTCTTATATAGCTTATGATTGGTATTTTACCAGTTATAAGTTCATAAGGTGTCTTATTTTGAGGTTTGGTCACTAATACCCTATTAACGACATAACAAGCAGTACTAACTGCTTCAGCCCAAAAAGTGTTAGGTAAAAATGAATCTGCTAGCATAGTTCTAGCAGCCTCAATAACGATCCTGTTCTTTCTTTCAGCAACTCCATTTTGTTATGGAATTCTGGCATTACTGTATTCCCTCTTGTCCCTTTTGACCTATAGAATTCAATAAAATCCCTGTTCTTAAATTCTGTACCATTATCAAATCTAATAGTTTTAACTTTTTGATTTAATTGGTTCTCAATTTGTCTTATAAAGTCCTTAAGGATTCCGCAAGTTTCATCCTTACAGGAGGCCTTGTGTTGCTTTCCTTTCTGACAAGCAACATAGGTGTGGTCATTTTTAAAATTCTTTAAAGGTAAACCTCTTACAAGGTTTCCCTTTACAAGTTTGTTTCAGTTTTTAAAGTTAACATGACCCAACCTCCTATGCCATTTGTTAGATTCATCAACTGTGGCCTTTGCAATCAAACAAGCTAAACCTACAAAAGGAACAATGTTCTCTAGGTTGAAACTGTACATATTGTTTTGTCTAGGGACTCTAAGTAATACTTGATTTTCATTAGGTAACTTACAGTCAGGAGACAACACAAGACATTCAGTGTCTGTAAAGAGAACCTTGTTCTTCTTGTTACACATCTGTGACACAGAATAGAGATTGAAATGTTGTAGTTCTTTCACAAAGCACACATCCTCAAAATCTAACTTTCCTGTTTTTATTTTACCTTTACCAGTTATGTAACCTTTACTACCTTCAAAAGCAACAGGGCCACCATTATAGTCTTGATATTCAGCAAGGTAGGCCATGTTTCCAGTCATGTGCTTGGAACATCCACGATCAACAATCCCTTTGTTCTTTAAAGCTCTTTGTGGATAATCCTACACATTAAATAAGAGAGATTAGATTCTCTTAGGGACCCAAGCCATTTTGGGCTTGGGTCTGCCTAGTGGATCTTTAAAAGTAACACATTTTCTAGAATTTGATCCACCATTGTATTTGGAGACTTTGTTCCAGTAATGTCTTTTAGGTCTCTAATTACAACCTGCTGAGGGCTCAACAGCAGATTCCCTTTTTCCCCCAACAGCACTAACTGCTTTTACCTCAGCAGTATTAACTTTTTGATTTGAAAATTTTGTTCTTGGTGTTGTTGTTCTATTAAATGGCCTTCTAATAGGTGAATAACTTTTATGAAAAGTAGTTTTTGGTCTAACATTATTCACAATAGGTTTAACAATATTAACTTTCCTGGTAGCATTAGTTGGTACTGCCTGACTATGAAAATTATGTCTAGCAGTATTAACATTGTTAGTACTGCTAGCTGTAGCAGTATTAACTTGAATTCTGCCAGTTCTAGTTAGTACTGATGTAGGAACAAATTGGTTCTTTTGTGGGTAGAGACACATGTTCATCATCGCTATTTGATTCATACTCCTCAATGATAGGAGCATCAGACCAGACTTTAGGTTGACTTACTACTTTGGGCTCATTGACAACTGGTTTAGGCATAGATTCAAGTGTTTCTTCACTACAATTAGATTCACAAGAATTAAAGTCACTGCTCCTAGCATCAGATTCACTAGGTTTAGATTGCTTTGGACCATATGTAAATTATGAGTTATCTATTTCTTTATCAGGTCCAGAAAGGATGTAGATCCCTGCCATTAGAGGGGGAACTGCATGCATCCCCTCTGCATATCTATCATTCACAAGACTATCTTCTATATCACTAGACCTACTATAAAATAAACTTCCAAAAACTTCATTTTCATAACTTAAGACACCTTTATTCATTTGATCTCCATACCCAAGCCCAGCTTTGTCCCTAACACTCATCTGACTATTTAGCAGAATATTAAGACTTTTAGAAGAGTTATGCCATTTTTCTACTTTAGCTTTCAATTCTTCTTTTTCTTTTTTAGCTTCTGCCAATAGTTTCTTATGATATGTGAGCACATCAGTTTTATCATCTAAATTAATTTTCCTAAACCTAATCTTTTCCTCATACCAAAGTTGATTTTGTTGATGAGCAACTAATTGTGCTTCTACTTTCTTTAAAGCTTGAGTATATGCCTGAATTTCTATACTGACATCACCAAGTTGTTCCCTCTGTTCATCATATAATTTTTTAAGTTTAGCATAACATTCTTTACACTCTTTTGAACAAGAAGTTACCTCAATATCTGAGCCTGAATTGTTGTAAGCCATCAAAGCATAGTTCTTTTACTCATCTTCTGAATGACTGGTCCAATCAACACCATCTCCATCAAGAGTTACCAAAGCTTTAGGTTCCTCTTATTTACCAGATCTCCTTCTATTATCCTTAGCTTTATTCTCAGTGTTCCAAGCATCCCTCATCCTACTATCTTGATTCCCCTTGGATCTGAACACTCTAGCGAAATGCCCTGTCTTGTGACAATTGTAGCACTCGAC